>CAAKHC010007440.1:48542-60909 GCA_901007825.1 Macroramphosus scolopax | reverse complement strand
TATATATATATATATATATATATTTATCTATCTATATATAAGGATAAATATAGGTGCTTAAGTTTCTACTGACCTTTGTGTTTATATTGTTTAAAAGGTAATACCACTGTGAAGAACGTGTCTGGTGATACACATATAGGTAAGCAAGTAGATTCTGTCAGTAGACAACGTACTACAGTTGGTATCTAAAAAAGCTAAACATCTGAGGCTTGCTTTGCTTTTGCAGATGGCTCAAATCGCTTCCTGAAGGTTTCCTCTCACAGCGGAAGCATTGACGTGTACGTCGGAGACGGTGGCAGTGCTGAACTGCTCAGCCAGGAAGGTGAGCAAGCGCAAAAGGAAACAAATCACCTGTGTAATTCTTTTCGTTCATGTTCCTTTTGTCAGTTTATCCCTTATCCATCTTTGTTATATAGGAGCGGTGTGTGTGCGTGTCCCGTCCTCGTTAGTAGCAGGGGTGGAGCTCTGCGGGACGGCAGTGGATGTCAGCCCAGAGGTTGCCCTACATGGAGTAAAGAAAAGCACAACTGGAAGCCAAACCACAGTTAATGGTAAGCTGTTAATTTTCATCACACAGTTACACAGCTAAACCCTCCTCCTGAATTAAATAAGCACACAACGGTCTGTTCCCTTTCGATATTCTTTGGCTATACTGCTCACGTTTTCTGTGTCTCTCAGGCTATATGAATGCAGAGTCTCCGGTGGATCAACGGGTTAAAGTCCAGGCAGACCAAGGCGTCGTCACGCTGAAGACACAAAGCTGGTTTGAGTCCCTGAAGCTGGGAGGCTGACTGACAAGATGATGCCACTGCCGTCACTGCACTGGAGCTCGGGCAGGGCCAAGTCCTGTAGTATTTAACAAATATTCTCTAAATGAGTGTACATACACTGTCAAATGGTTTAGAATGTTATTTAAAATCATCTTGCTGCTTATTTACTTGTGAAGTGAAATGTTGCCAGTGATTGTATACCCTCTGTATGTACAGCTCATAATATAAAAAGGTTGTTCCCCATAATTCATGCTGTGTAGTCCTGTCAACAAAATGAGACCAAGGATTGTAATATGTTGTCTACAGTGTCTAAAGTTGGCCTGTTCATTTTTACATCAACATATTGGGGTGTTGTTGCTATAATTAGCGCCATCGATGTCAAATTGATGGAAACAGCTCACCCATGGATTTTCATTTATAACAGCTCTCTATCCTCATAGGATGAAGGCAGCTCTTAATTTTGTTCAAGCTTATACATACTGAGGCATTCTCTGTGTTGTTGTTGTACTGCTTGATCTATTGAACAGACGGCATGCTGAGGCTGGAACTGAGGCTCGTGGCTGATTTAAACAGCATCCACTTGACTGAGATTGGAACTAAGCAGCTGCATTTGAAAATTGTTATATCATACATTTCCCATGGCTGGAGAAGGGTTTTGTCTGTGTATGAAAGGATTGAACAAAAGTCCTGGAAACATTATAACATGAAAGGGGGAATGACCCAACATTTAACCGTAGGGGTAAACTTTTACTGTAAGAATTCTGAATGGATATTGCACATTCTAACATGCTGTTATCCAAAAAAGACAAAGTCTATCAGCAACTATCAGCAAGAGCGATTCACAATATTAAGATATTATCGCATGTCAACACAGATATTTTCAAAGCAACACTGTATGATTAAAACATTTATTTCTTTAATACATCACTGACAGAGCTGTGGCTAGTTAATTTCTGCTGTTACATGTTGTGTCCTGAGTTTTCATAATAATTAGTGGTTAAACAGTTTTAAATCCTCCCTTAAAGTCTGTAGACTTGTTGATCTCATCATTCCAGTGATGCTCCAGTCCCTCTCGAGTATCATCACTCTTGTCCATGGATGTGCTGATTGGCCCACATTGTATTTAAACTGCTATCTTCATTGTTTCTGCTCTCTGTACTGCATACGTGGCTGTAGTTTTAAGGCAGCCAGCCTGAAGGGACACACACAGGGATATAAAATCCCAATCCAGGATTTTAGAAGAACCTTTCCAACTTATTTTCTTACTTGGACATGCTGCTGCAGCTACTCCTTGTGATGGAGCTGAGTGGAGGACAGATCCGCTCCAAGTGTCTGAGAGTGCGATCTGGGAGAAGAACACAGCCACTCACGTCAAGCTCTTGCAGTTACTGAGTTCCACTTGTGAGGTACTGCATTGCCATATCTGTCATCTGACACAGGGCAGAAGAACAAGGAAACACAGTCGACTTCAGACAGGGTTACCTGTTTGCGTGCGTGCGTGCGTGCGTGCGTGCGTGCGTGCGTGCGTGCCTTCAGACAATCTGACATTGTGAGTGGACCACTACAATGAAATGAAGGGGCTCTGGTGGCCTCATCAGACTGACCTAACAGTAAGATACATCAACTTGCTCCAGATGTCTCACATGCTTGCACAGCTTCTTCCCTCATTAGGATCAAATGAGATCACACTTTTTGGGCTAACAAGTGAAACGACCGTCAAATAAAGGACACTTTTACTGGAATTGTTGTTGTAAGAAACTGTTTAGGTACAAGTTTATTTCCTGTCAGCTGTAAGCAAGCATTTGGAAATGTAGTAAACTTGGGTGCCACATGTGTTGAAATTCTGCCAAGATTTATACCTCAATACCAACGTCAGTTATGTAGATGCATTCGGCCAGAACTAATTTCTTAAAAATACAAACTGCAAGTAAAGGGATGCCCACCACAAAGGCTAGTTATGATGTCAAGGGAGCAGATAGAGCTGCCTCTCAGGAACTCCTGAGCCACGTCAGTCAGTCTCTCACAGTAACTCAAGTTTAGGTGGTAAAGCGTGCAGTCTGATCAATTGTGCACACAAATACACACAATGGAGTCCTGCAGGTGACAATGATATTGTTTAACAGACAACAGCAACGTGTGTGTGTGTGTGTGTGTGTAGCATACCTTTGTGCAATCCTCATGACAGAGATATCAGTGATGAGACTGCAGTAACTGACATTCAGCTCTTGCAGGTTGGTGGATGGGGATCCTTCGATCAAGTAAAGAATTCCTTGATCAGTCACTCTGAAATATGCACAGTAACATTATGCTATGTAATTTGAAAGCATCTAGGAGTCAAGTCATAGTCACAAAGACACACAGTAACACATTTCTCTACAATGTAGACCCTACCTGAACCCTGATGTGTGTTAGAAATGAGCAAGCTATCTGACCGTGTGGACATGTCATTGATCACAATCTCTTTGAGTGAAGGGCGTCCTTCAGAAATACATCCAAACTCATTTACTGTCATCTAACAAGAGAGGAAAACATGCTTATACTCTGGAATGTTAATAATTCTCTTCAGGGCCCCATAAAGTGAAACCATACATCTGGAACCAAACTAGATCACATTCCATGAGGTAACGTGTTTTATGTTGCAGCGCATATGTGTTATGTTATGGAGTCTGCACATGGCAAACGGTTGGGTCAGGGCTGATTGAATAAACCCAACCCTCCTCTTAGTCACAGCTGCTTTTTACTCTCCGTCTTCATTCGCTCTGAGCTCTGGCTGAACAGAGTGCAGAGGGTGTACGGTCCAGAACAAGACGAGACACGTGGAAACTAAGAAGAGTGGCTGGATTCACCCAAAGTGGCCTGAACATTTAACTCTTGGATTTGCAGTGGAGACAAGCTGATCATACAATATATATCAAACCCAAAGGAGAACAACAACTGACCTGAGTGCAGCCGGACAGGTTGAGGTGGATGATATTGCGGCAGACCTTTCCTGTGTTCAGGTACTGAAAGCCTTCATCTGTAAATCTGTAGCAGTTGGCCAGACTCAGGTACTGAAGGTTCAGACAGTTTCTGTTCAAAACAAAGAGTTAGATATGAAGACAAATAACTAATGTTAAAATTGTCTGCAGATAACAGCTTGGTGTTGTTTATTATGACAAAATAATAAGATTGACACATGCTCCAGAAATAATGCAAAAACAGCAACATCATATTTGGAAGTAGAATCTTCATCGTACGGTAAATACATGGTGAAAGATACTTCAAATACTTTTTCTCACTAGAGCTGGTAGTTAAGCTTGAATGGGTTCACTGGATAAATCTATCATCAATGCAATCATATAGTTCAGGCATCAATGTCATGATTGCCACATCTGTTTGTCTAATGAATCACTATATTGGCACCGTTCGAGCAGCTTTCAGAGTGAAATATAAGCAAGAGCTGCACAGCACATGGAAAAGGAAACATTGAAATACTTCATGGAGCTCAAGAGAAGGGGCCAGTTAAAAGGAGAGTCATACTGGAAATGTTTGTAGATTGATATGTGCGTTAGATAGCAACAGTGCAGAAAACAAACCTGGTGACGTGGTGGTTTGCAACAACTGGAGGTTTACCTGTTTATCAGTCTTCTGTTTGTTACATGTGTGCAAGAAAGGTTCAAGTAGAGCAGGTATGGACAGCCCTCTGTGGGCCTCTGGATCCTCATGTCCTGTTAAAGAGCACTCAAATATATCAAAACAAGTTATGTCAGTGAGACAGCTGTTGCTGTATAAGACACAGTGTACTACTTTAAATCACAAGCTTCAGTGAATCATCTTATTATGTCAGTTCATTCAACAAAATGAATGTGAAGTAAATATAACTTTGACAGGATTAGAATTATTTGGAAAAGTCAAATTGGAAAGGAAGAAAAACATCTGTGACGTGACAATTCTGTGACCTGATGCTGGACCTCAAGACACTGACACAAACTGTGGCTTCCCAGATATATACAGTCTTAGATAACAGACATCGTTTAATGGATATTTATATTGAAGTTTGTTTTAATACACTGTACGACTATGGCTTATTTAGTACAAGAAATTAGTACAAAAGAAAAATAAAACATTACACGTGATAAGAAGGTGATGCATTTCTATTATACTAGTTATAGTCTTAGTCTTACAGTGACACGTAGACACGTTGAGCTCGTGGAGATTTCTGCATTCACCTGAGAAAACAAAATGCACAGAAAATTAGTTAAAGGATAGAAATGTGTGCTCCATTTCTTTGTTGTATTTCTGGTACTTGACGTACCAGGGATATGTGTATAAATGAACATGTGTTACTGCATATTGTAAACATATTGACAGTTGTAATATAATAAAGTACATGTACAGGATATAAGAAAGTGATATTGTCTCCTGCCCTGCCTCAAAGCTGTATATACATTCCTGGACTGTTCCTATCTCTTTCATAATGTGCTACGTCTCACTTCTTCAACAGCGTAGGCGCCAGCTGTGTTGCATCAACAATAATACTGTTGCCCTTTGACCTATTGCTTCTGTGGCCTGTTTTTCTACTCTTTTAGCCAAAGCTTCTGCCTTGGTTCCAGCTCATCTTACTGAAAAGACAATCCCTGCAGGGCTCAGGATGCGTTTGACCTCCTCTTTCCTCTTTGTCTCACTGCTCTTCCTGCTGCTCCCATCTGCTGAGATGAAAAGATCCAGCAGGGGAAAAAGCCTCAGAGGCGCCAGACACAAACTTACACAGGACAGGTATGGATTTAGTCTTGGGTCTAATGTATTCAGCCCTTTTCAATGACTAATAACAGTCTCCAGGCTTTGACATGCCCCTAAATCACTTTTTTTTTCAGGGTAAGAGGTGCTGGGCGTCACAGCAGATCAGGCCCCTCCGGACTTGTAGCACCCGACTGCTCAGAATCTACGAACTCTGGTGATGTCTTTGTGGACTGTCAGGACCGACGCCTCATCTCCATTCCAACCTCAAAGACCTGGTCCAAAGCGCCCAAACACCTCCTTTTAGCTCGTAACCGGATCAGGGTAATCCAGGACGGGACCTTCCTTGGATATGAGGGTTTAACCAGTCTGGACTTGCAACAGAACCATATCTCTCTGGTGGAGGATGGGGCCTTCCAGGGCCTGACCCGTCTTAGAACCCTGCTCTTGCAACATAATCGTCTGGTTACAGTTAGCGATGAGGCCTTCATCCTCATGCCAAACCTACGCTACCTCCGTCTGTACGACAATCCCTGGAATTGTTTTTGCGAAATGGAAAGTCTCATACGTACCCTTCAAGTCCCAAGCAACCGCAATCTAGGAAATCATGCCAGGTGAGTCCTTCCTCAAAAAGCCTTTGACCACTTATTGAAGGTGTCACTGTGAAATTACTACACAGTGAATTGGATAAACATGAATGAATTTGATTTCTTTTGAAGGTGTGCAGAGCCCAGCATGCTTAAAGGCTGGAAGTTAAAGCAGGTTAACCCAGAGTTACTCTGTAAGGAGACCCACAGCGGCCCACAGGGCGACGAAACGGTTCCAGTACCACCCATAGAGCCCAGTCCAATTCAAACCAAACCAGATGCCACCACATCCTGCCACACTTATCTTTTCCCCGAAATGCGCATGGACTGCAGTAACCGAGGTAAGCTTGTCACTTTGATTGATTGCACCAGACTCTGCACCTCACAATGAGAAACTCAGCAAACATGTTTCTTATGTAACAAAAACAAACAAACTCTAGAGCGCTCTGTCAGAGGTTGTATGCTAATGATTAAATCATTGTTTCATGACTGGAATAACGAAACTCACATTTCTCAGAAGGATTTAAGACACAAACTGAGGAGACACATCTGGTTTGGAGGATGTTTTAGTGTCAAGGTGATGTTGCACAATTACTTGTGGTGATTTGCCAGTTACCATAATAATAACTTGGAAAGTATTTGCTGAACAAAGTTTGGCCAGTGTTCAGCTCCTGCACTTGCAGCATTAAGAGTGGACAAAGTTTGGCCAGTGTTCAGCTCCTGCACTTGCAGCATTAAGAATGGAAGCTCAAGCTGATTTCCTATCATTTATCATTCGGAGTAAATGGTACACATCAAGAAGTAGACCATAGTTCAGACTAATTAAAAAACAACTGTTGTGTGAATGATAAATGATAAAGTGTGACTGAGTACGTCCTCACAGGCTCCAACCTCTCTGTCTTTAGGTCTGACCGAGGTCCCAACAGGAATTCCAGAGGATGTTGTTCATATAGATCTCTCTCATAATTCAATCAGTCATCTCAGAGCCAGAAATTTCCAAGGAGCAAGGAGCCTGAAAACCCTGAACCTCAGCAACAACAACATGGAGCACATCGACACAGGTCTAACCTTTCAGTGTTTTATATAACTGCGTGCCTATTAATCATGGTTGGTGAATATAACAGCATGTGCTTTATGAAAACCTACAGCAATAAAGCTGTGTTTTTCTTTGGCTGATAGATCAAATCTGGAGCCATAGAAAATTAAACTGTTATAGAACATGTTTCTGTTTTACACACAGCGGGCTTTCTGCCATCCTTGTTTATGCAGAATTAGCTCTCACTCTCAGCTTGATTTGACTACTGGCTTCTACTTGTCTTGGTTAATTATAACCAGCTCCAGGTCTGCCTACATATAACTATACTGAGAGAAGGAAGAAACAGATGGATAATATATGTTTTGCACATCTACAGCTTCCTTGTTCGGGCTCCTGCACCTCCGTGAGCTGGACCTGTCTGACAACAGCTTGCATTTTATAAAGTACGGCGTCCTTGAAGACCTTTACTTCCTGTCGCAACTTAAGCTTGGACGAAACCCCTGGGTCTGTGACTACAGGTGGGATCCTCATAAGATATTGGTGAATAATCTCTTTTCATTCAGACAAATGCAAAAATACTTACTTTAAACTGATTTTCAGCATCCACTACATAGTGTACTGGCTGCGTCTGCACCCAGGGGTGAGGCACACTGGCCTGTTGTGTCGCTCCCCTCCTGAACATACTGGCGAGAGAGTGGAGGAGTATGTACATTCATACAACAGAGAGTGTCCTAAGGACAGACAGCAAAGCAGAACAAATGACGACCAAACAGACCCCGAGCTTTGGAACACAGCACTGGAAGCTCAGGGGGAGATCGAGGAGGAGCAGGAGCCAAGCCACTTGAGATTGCAGCAGAAGTACCAGGTCATCAGACTCTCTTGACTTAAGTGAGAATCGGACTGAAACTCTGGCTTTAAAAGGCTTTGTTTTAAACTTCATTCTCACTTGTTCATTCCCCTTTGAATAGTGAAAAGCAGTCTGTATCAGATGGAAAATATACCTTTGTCATGAATCACTCACCTCTGTCTTGCCTAAATATTACTATTAAAAGAACATTATATATATCAAATATAAGTCAGATACATAAAACATTCAAGACAACAACAATAGAGGGAAACATAACTTGTACAAGGATCCGGTGTACTCACTGACACGTTTCAAGATGGGCCACTGTAGGTCTGTGCAGCCACGCAGGTTGACATGAATCACAACTGGACGATATGTCTGCAGAATCTGCTTCACTGTGCTGTCTGATATCAAGTGTTTTTCCACAGAGAAACTGATCTAACAGGGACCAATCAGTAGAAAACATTAGCACTTGTGTTTTAAGTGGGCCTTTAAACACTAGTATTTGTTAAATACAACAGACCTTACTCCACAGTGTCCCTGACTGGATAATAGATTTCCAAGTGCAACAAACCTCAGCACATTGAAGCCAGTCTCTTAGTTGTAGACACTGAAAGATTTGAAGACAAAACCGTGATAAAGAATATTTGATATTACCAAAAAATGGTCAGACAAGAGATAGAAGACATCTAACATAACTAATATATAATATCCTATTTATCTGACCGATATAATTTACTTCTACAATTACTTGTTTTGCTTCAAATGAGGTTAGTTGATTTTCTAATCCAACTCAAATTTGGGAATTATTATCAATTGATTGATATATTGGCTTCTGGGTTTTATTTTACTTGACCAATGTTTTTGGAATGTTTGGCCACATTCAAAGGGGACTGTTAGACACCAATATAAAAATCGGCAAGGTTCACTGCTGCTTCTGCCGCTGGCACCGGGCATGGAACAGTGATGTAAGTATGCAGACAGCTCTTTTCTTTCTCCAAACATAGTCATCCTGAGGTGATATTTATTGGGAGAGGTTCATCAGATGATAACAAAGCCAAAACTCACTTTGCCAACAAATGTGGGGCCAAAGTAAACACAGGCTATTTTCTACCCGGTTAAATGAAGCAGAGCCAGTAAGATAACATGCTCATGTACATATCTATTAACTACAGCTACTCTGTTATCAAACTATTTCAACAATAATATAAGGAGTATTAGAACACTATTTATAGGCTCAACAACCTTGCAGAACAACTAATGTTGTGAGAGAGCCTCCCTTGAACACATTCCAGACTGTGGTGATGGGTAACAGGTGTACTTGACCCTAACGAGCAGCAAATGACTGTAATCATTTGGCTTCAGAGACACTGGAAGTATGTCTACAATGAAGTCTTGCACAGTGGATCAGATCTCATCTCTGACTGCTGAGAGAAAGGAGAGGTGAAGCGGCTGCTGCTTACAAAGGCAGTGAGGTCTCACTCTCCTTGAACTAGTGGCTGACTGAAATGATTTATTCAGCAGCGGGTGCCGATATTCTTCTGCATCTGATCTAATAGAGTCAAAATTGCTGACCTTAACACTACTATTGCTGTTAGATAAACTACCTTCAGTAAGAGGTGGCAGGGGAGCACTGAAAGTCCATCGCATCCGTCACCAGTGTGGTGTTCTTTGCCACCTTTTTCAATAAGACCCATCCTCTGATGGGTTACTTTTATTGGATCAATGTTTGGGTTCGAACGGCTGATGTGACAAGCAGCAAAAAATACGTTTTATGGTACTATTTTTTACATAATTTCTCAGTTCAACCATTTGGTGAGTGCAACCTGCTGCTATTTCCTCTCATAATGCTTCTTTATGTCCATCATCTCAGCCCGTCCATTGTATCTCTCTTGCTCTGGCTGGTGAAGCTCTTGCACCTCCTGTGGGGGACAGTAAACACAGCTCATCATTCATTCAGTGGACAGAGAACTCTCTCTTGTGGGTCAAGTTTCTTCTATAGTCCCTCTCTCTTGGTATCTTCATGAATACTTTATCAATATATTAATTCAAAAACTCTGTTGGATTACATCTCAAAAAGGTTTTTTCTAAATTTATTAAACATGATAAAATATTTATACTTCATGGGAATTTCATTACTTTATCTCTGTGTTCCCATCCAGTCACATATATGTAAATGTAGAAGAAACGGTAATTATGGATTGGCTTTAGTGATGTTTAAATCATCCCCACGTTACTCTCTGAATAAATGCTCCATCTGTTCTTGCCTAATGAGGTTGATGTTCACATATACCAGCTGTCTACGATCAGCTAATTGCAATCAGTGTAAGCAGAATCTGAAACACTTTTGGGTCCTTTTTTCTTGCTCTTTCCCTTCTTTTGCGGGAGAGCAAAGAAAGACCATGATTGATTATTATCATCTGGGCTGGTACTTTTAATCAATAGTCAGCGGCTGCAGCTGCAGGTGGAACCTGTGGTGGAACTTCTTGCCATGGCTGCTCTATCAGGGTAATTAAAAGGCAACTGTATATTTGGTTCAATTTGGCCAACAACGCTTCTTTCTGTCTAACTTCTTTGGCTTTTAGGGTTTCTTGGCTTTGCATTCTGTCGTTATGGGGCTGCCTTTGTCCTTCTCCTCAAAAAGGTAAGACAGTTAAGTTATTCACTGTTGCTTAAATCTACAGTATATGCTTTGAATGTGATGTCAGTTTATTCCCTTACAGGGGTACACGGCTACTCTCTTAATGACAGCTATGCAACACTGCTTGGTCCACAAACCTTGTTTAATTCTGGAGCATCTGAAAACACAGACCATGACTCTGATTATCCAAGGGATGAGATACAAGACACTATGTGGCACCAGAGCTTTGTTTTACCTCAGAGTGAACCAGTCCACGATAAAAATGTTGGATCTGTGACAAGCCCCAGTGAGGACCAGCTGGTGGAAAGGGAATCCGACTCAGGATATGAGCCAGAGGAGATTCCTGGGGTTTCTCCCTCGCCCTTTGCGCAGAAATATCAGCCTGTTGGTTCTGGTTATCAACATCCGTTCGGCCTTTTAATGAAGGAGCAAATGCAAAAGACATCTGTGGAAGGCATCGGTTTCACAACGGTCAAAGATTTCAAACTATTTATAGAATCCATGAAGAGCTCATTCTTAACTCCAGGAAGTGACTTTAGACATTTTCAAACTGCAAAGCAGACGATGGAAAATGAGGTGGCTTCTGATGCACACAACAATGACGGAGTCCCTTCTCCTGACTATAGGTCTGATTATGTAGAGGAATCCTCCCAGGATAATGCCACTGAAAATGAAGTCTGGAGGGAACCTACGAATTCAGTGTTTGAACAAGGTCAACAGGGAACCAATTATCACATGCCAAGTGCAAGCCTCTCTGCGCCTGATACAGTCATCTCCTATATAAATCCCAATTCTCCCAGTGTTTATGATAACCAAGACCCTGGGCTGGGCTCTGCCGCCTACCTCAGCCCTCAGTTTGTAGGCACAGAACATGTTGCAACTAATTATGGAAGATTTTCCAATGCTGGTATTTCTGGGGAAACCCCTGAACCTGTGACAGGTCCTCCTGATATGCAAAATGATGTTCAATCAGGAAACTACAAGCTCCCTGATCAAAATCAGTTTTTCTCCAGCTCCTTTGGTGAGGATGATTCTTTCAGGAGCCATGTGGCAGCATCTGCTCTTAACCCCCGAATCAGCGCGTCTCAAGATCTCCTTCATGATATGTATAAGAGATCCAGCATAAATTCTCTAACGTCTGAGCAGAAGACCCAAAAGCCAAAATACACATATCACCCTAAAGACTCTCCATCTTTGAATTCCTACGGCAAAAGTATCTATGTCCATGCGCCAAGAGGTCAATATCCATGGTTCAACGTCCAAGATCAACTGCCCAAACAGGGGGGAGGAGTAGCAACATCGGTTCAGCCTATTGGCAAAGAATCTAAGGATCTAAACTTGACTCCCACTGTACACCTTCCTGTATCTAGTGACTCTGTTTCCTCAAGTTCTAATACCCTTTCCTCGCAGAGTCATAGCGCTCATGTGGGTGTGAAAGAAAGCAGTCCACATGGCCTCCAGAATCAAAAGCTCAGCAAAAAGAAGCCAATCAAATCTCACCTTCTGTTTAATGTGAAACCTTCAGACTCTCCTTATTATGCAAGCAGACATCTTGGAGACCTGAGTGTCAGTCGAAATGTCCAGGCAAATGATGTGGAGAGATCTAATCTTTCCAATCAGATTCCAGCCTCGAACATTCAACAACCAAAACAAATGTCTGACAACATCCCAAATCTAGTTTCTAGTAACTTAGATTCAACTCAGCGTGCGATTTCATCTCAGGTCAGCGATGATTACATGAGTTTCAACTCTCTAACAAACTTGTCTCCA
>CAAKHC010007440.1:33327-48522 GCA_901007825.1 Macroramphosus scolopax | reverse complement strand
AACGTCTTTACAAGATTTGTTGATGATGCAGTCATGCCCAGGAACGTTGAAACCCAGAATATAATCTCTGATAGGTTTCCAACTGGTATATATGTTAAACATCGTACCAAAAAGCCTTCCGGTTTGTTTTCTGCACCACAAAGACGAGGTGTTTCTCTAAATGGACATCATAGGAGTGCTTCCACGGATGGCCGCCTTCAGACATTCACACAGCCAACCAAAGAAGGGAAGCGTCCAGCCAATGGGAATAAGAAGTCCAGTATCATGGCCCTCCGACCTCCTAAACAATCAACAGACAAATCTTCTGATTCAACTTTAAATGGTGTCTTTCGGAAAAATGATCGCGACAGAAAAAGGCTTCCACTTTACACAGGTGCCAACATGTCACCACCTTTAGTAAAAACATACGTTGTGAAATCCAGAAATGGCTACGTCAGGGCTAGAGTATCTCTGTCAAAGACCCGTTATACACCAAATCTGCTCACTGAAGGCAAGACCAGTCTGGACCAATGGATACCTAAATACTTAACCGCATCCCACAACTGAAAATAACTTGGACAACAATAAAGAGGAATCAACTTTTTCAATTTAGAAACAGAGGTAAGAAAAAATGTAAAACACTTGCTAATGTAACTTGTGTGAAAATTGTGGCTCAGTATAATTTTTTATTTAACAATTTTCTTTGTAGGTCGAAGCACTGACTGTCAGCCTGTCCTTTCTGTGTGTGTGTATATATAGGTGAGTATTTTTGATCCTAAACTGAAACCTGATGCTATAAAAAGTAAAAGCTCTAAACAGTTTTCATTTATTTATTTATAGGATCAACTGCCATCTTAACTCTGAAGAAAGTCCAACGAATTACCATGAAGACATTAAAATTCTTTACAGTTTCCTATTTGCCTTGATTGAGTCACAAAGGGATAAACTACTGAGAAATCTGTTTTAAGAGCTGATACTTGTGTTCCATCACAAGTGCAGTCTGCTCCAACATTCGAGAAAAGATTTTTACTGTTGCAGTGTACTTCCATGGACCCCTTTTTTAAATATAACAATTAACATTAATCTTGTTTAGAGAAAAACCTCTTTTTAAATGTTTTTGTCCAACAAGCCAAGACAATTGCACAAATGCTGATGGAAGTTCCCAGATTACATTTTCAATGTTTTCCTTTCAAGAAATGGGCCATTTTCAGAGTTTATTTGACATGTCGCAGTAGGAAAAGCACAGTGCAAATGGTAATATAAATAATGGCGTAATTCCAGTCAGTTTCAGGTTCATGGTATCATCCTGGCTAACGGCCATGTTTCTTTTGGGACACTTTAATATAAACAGAGCTATCCTTCAGTATCAGTCGCATTATAAGTAAAACTTGTATCTCCTATGACAAGTCTTTTGTTTGAAAGACCACCACTCCTCAATCTGTACCCTTGTGTTGGTCCGGACTGCATAATGGACACCTACGTGAAGCAAGAGGTTGTTGAATGTTTCTTGTAACAGGAGTACGCCTTTTCCAACAGCCAAAAAAAACATCTAGAATAGTATGGAAAAGTCATATTCATAAAAACACTTTAATTTGGGCTTTGAACACTTTCTCTGGAAAATATGGCATTGAACTGGACATAAAAATGTTTTTGTAAACCATAATGTGATATGGGTCTTTACAAACAGCGTCCAGATTTGTTCTGGTTACAGAGGTTGTTGTAGTGTGCTATTCTGCATCACTGAGTAGGTTCATAAATTGGAGACTTGTGTATGATAACTCAAAGAGCAGTGACTGATTCATTATATTAAACTTTTGAGGGTATTGCAGTTTACATTAGTCGATGACTTAGTGCATGTTTTGACTACTTAGGGAACTTGAGATTTTACATAGTGCACCACTCAAAGTCTGAAAAAGCAATGCATCAAACAATAATGGTCTATAGATGTCTGCAATCATTTTTAATTAAATCCTGCTGTGTAATTAGGATCCCCAGAGTTGCTTTTCAAAGTCACCTTAAGTTATAAAGTGTATTTTTCAATATTCAAGATAAATAACATCCATGTACTTATCCAGCATATTTGATGTATTCCTAAACTGTATTTATAGGGGCACTTGACATGAGCAAATAAACCTGGGTGGGTGGTCCAGAAATATGATGCAACTGAACACCAGAAAGTTTACAAAATTATTCAGACTCAGCAACTTCTGATATGCAGTAATGCATATTTGTAATCCTGCTGTGATTTATACTACCAGGACTAAAAGAAAAACTGGGGGAAATCACAAGCCAAAATTAAAGCGAGGTCAACCTACCCGTCAACATCCTGCAGATTATCTTGTCCCTGGGAGGCCATGAGGGTGTTTTTATAAGAAACTCCTGGGTCATTGAATGATTCTTGTCAAATAAAGTGAACTTAAAGTGTAGTGTGTTATTGCAGCAAGTAAAGAAATGACACTCATGCTGTTTGTACCGTTAACATTACGTACAATTTATGCTTGTTATACCTAAATAATTTGTATCTTGTATAAGTTCATACTCTCTTAACGCCATTTCTACTTTTCTATATTTTCAATGTCGTACTATTATCGTATATCTTGCTAGCAATTGCTCAAAATAGCTATTGGTAGATTTGTGGTAATTAAGCGTTGCCAGGTAACGAGGCAAGTAAGGTAACTTTTAATGTTGGACAACTAATGTGCCTCAATACATTCCCTGTACAATTTGTTCACTGGACATGATTTCCCTGCTATTACAAATTCCCGACGTTAAAAAATTCGACATAATATTTTGAATATAATATAAGATGTGATTTTAGTGTTTTGTAAAGCATAACACCAATGCTCATCACTCTGCGAAAGATTTGGTCGGCCACTGTAAACTGCACAGAACAACGGAGCACAACAGTGGTGACAACTGTGGCTTGTCTGCAAACTTGCCCAGTTCTTAGGATGATGAGGATGTCAAAATTAGTTGTGGTGGGCTTTTTGAGTGGTTGCGATGGGTTGTTTAGTTAATCATCGAGCTTGGGTGGTTAGCTGGTAGGTTAACGTCTCTGTCCGAGCATCCGGAGATTAACGTTAGCTAGCTAACAGAGATTAGCTAAAGACATTAACAGCATGGGCGATAGTAACGTTGCTCCCAGGCTCGGCAACATGAAGGCGTTGCTGGGAATAATTGCCGGGGCTGGAGCTTCCTATGGATTATATAAACTTATCAGCGGGGAGAGCTTCAAGAGAATCAAGAAAAGTGCGACCATTGAAGGTCCTGGACTCCGGAACAGTCCGCCCGGTGGAGTCACCCTTCAGCCGGGCAGCTTGCTGGCCAAAGTGTCCGGACTAGATGTTGTATGTCCCAGTGTGGATGTTGCATCAGGTAAGAGCTCATAAACCTTGACAATACTTTTATTATCTTCATCTAAACTTATCTAACAACCCCATTAGTGGACGTATTAAGATGACGTATGTGTGTTTAAATACTCCAGCAACCAGTCATCCTCTAAATATGGTCACATCCTTGATATTTAAGACCTTGAGAAAAACTGATATACTCATCATCTCTGCTGAGTCAAGAATCGGTCATCTCTATTGCAAGCACACATTAAATTATTGAATTAATATTATTAATTATATCTTGGCTCAATGACATTTTGTTCCACAGGTGAAATCATTCACCAGTCTTCCGGCAACCTTGAACCCCAGCACCTGAAAATGCTGTTGACATGTCTGCAGACCAGCAGTGGTCCATCAGACACATGTCGGATTCTGCTTACCTTAGGAAATGCTGCTGCCTTCACTGTGAATCAGGTACAGTAGTAGTAGACCTCTTGCATGTGAGGTTTGTAGTTAATTGCTTCTTTTTTTAACAATAACCCAAATTCTAATATTTTAAATAATTAAAATAAAGTTGCTATTGCATTCGGTCAGTTATCAGATAAATTCTGTGAGATTCTTGTGACATATTTTGTCACTGCTGAGTGATGTCTTTCTTTTTTTAATACTTTGTTATTGATCCTACAGAATCTTATACGGGAGCTTGAAGGGATTCATATCATAGCCGGCTTCCTCTCTGACCCTGCTGCAGAAGTGAAAGTACAGACTCTGAATGCTTTAAATAATCTGTGCATGAACATCCAAAACCAGGAGCAGCTGAAGGTACACAGCCATATACAGTGTTCTGCCTGTAGCTGAATATAAATAGCATCCCTCCATGTCTTATTTTAATATGTTTGTTTTTGTGGAGAAGACACTAAATATGGCACTTTGTCCTGTAGGTTTATGTGTCACAAGTGCTGGAGTTGATTGAGATCTCGCCAGTGAATTCTGACCTTCAGCTTGCTGCTCTCCGGCTGCTGACAAACCTTTCCATTACAGACAAACATCAACACTTACTGAAGGATTCGGTTACACTTCTACTCTCTCTACTTGTTGTGAGTAAAGAAACATTACAGGTTAGTTAATAGTTAATATACATCGCTAATTTGAACATATACTATGATTTGAAATGTTTTGATTCTATAATGAGACATTAAGGACTGTGGCTGCAGCAAAGATTATTATTCTTTTTTACATTTGCATGGACAAGATTTTGCACTCCAAGGCATGTTCTATAACAAAAGGCTATGAATGCAGTATTAATGAATGAATGAATGAATGAATTAATGAATGAACATGTAATATTTGTGTTTCAGGTTCAGGCTTTGAAGGTTCTTGTGAACTTATCATCTAATCCAGACATGATGGATGATATCGTTCAGGCTCAGGTAAGACAGAAGGAGAGAAATATCCCAGCATATTTAAAGTGACAAAATTATACTTTTGGTATTGGCAGTGACCTCTGATGCCACTAGTGGTAATTACAGGAGACTGCTGTCTGATAATGTTCTGTTCACATCTAAGCGGCAATGGTACCACACTATTCTAGTTGTAACACTATGTGAAGCAGAACACTCTTTGACTCGAGAATGTTTTCAGATGAGGTGAAATTTTGGTTTTACTTTTGTGACACCCGCCTGCTGCAGTGTGACAGTCAAAGTTTACACATTTTTGGTACCTAGTTACATGTAACCCAGGTTACATAGTGTAAGAACAGTCGTTTGGGAATGAAAGAGCACCATTCGTATTAATACTCAGTGTACCATCAAAGTAGTTGTAAAACTTGAATGAATAATTGCATAGTGTTGTTTCAAGATTTCTTTATCATACTCGGCAAGGTAGTTAGCATGCATCTGAAAACACAGGGCTTTGTTGTCGCACACCTTTATCAGGATTCCAAATGTTCAATAGTCCTCTCACCCAGCTTTTGAAAACTAATGGATAAAACATGAAGCAACAATTTATAATTACTATACTACATCTAAGCCTTTATGCTAAAAATCATAGGGCAGAGGTTTTCAGCTTGATCTCATAAAGTTTGTGCTTAGCTACATTGATACAGAAAGATGGACGTAGTGAGACAGTGGTTGCACAGATCCAACCTCTACTGTCTTCACCTCTATTGTTAGTCTTTATTTTTAATGAGAGGTCGCAATCTTGTACAAATCATAAATGAATACAACCACCAGCATACAGCTGATAGCCATTATCAATTCTCATTTTTAATTGTGTTCTTGTGCGTTTTTGTCCCAGGCACCAGCTTCTGTTGTGCTGCTATTTGACGCACGAACAGCCTCTGCGGTGCTTTTGCGACTGCTGACGTTTGCAGGTAACTTAAAGGCCTGGAGGCCCTCTGCTCAGGTGGCTGACGAACTGAGACGGAAGCAGGATTGCCTCTTCCGGGTCATGTTAGATGAGTCGTCCCAACTCCATAGCAGACTGATCCAGCTGCTTTCACACCCTGACAAGGAGATTCAAGCACAGGTGGCCCGTATCGTGACATAGACCTCACTCTCCTGCACTCTTTCCCAATGCACAGGTTTTGCTTCCTCATTCTTTGCCAAAGTCGTCAAATTAAATCCCTTCCAGAGAAATTATATATCTGTTAACCTTGTAGAAGAGCAGACTGTTAAGTCTCTGTGGGTTCTCAGCTAGCACAAACTCACTCTCCATACCAAGCTCTGGTATTATTACAACACATAACCCACCTGTCATTCCTCCATATGTTTTAATTTCTTATATTACAATTAATTTATGAGTAATGAGTGGAGGGACATGAGCATGAGGCACTACTCTGTTGTGTAAAAGCAAGCAACCCCTCCCTGTTTATTCCTGCCACTAAGAGCTATTTCTCTTGCGAGAAACTTATTTCCCAGCATAGCTCCACAGTGCCCTTTCTTCTGAGAGCTTTTTCCATTTCAATGAAAACCAATTTCAGGTGATATTTCTAATCCTAATCCCACTGCCAAACGATTTCTATAGAGTGTGTCAGGATGACCTCTTTTTAAATGTTTGGAGGCTGTAAGTAGGGGTGCTGCACAGCCCAGCATGCCTTGGAGACGCCAATGAACTCCATCCCCAGTCCTCTCTAATGTACTGATTTGTTTTATTTCAAAATCAAAAATTTTTTCATGAGTTGAAAGACTGCCTTCTCTTTATCAAGAGGAGACGGTTTAGGCAGTTTGTGGACGGGCAAGATGCTAATGTGTCATAGCTGCCTGGGAGGAAACCCCAGATTGTAGATGAATCTCATAGCAGGATGAGAAACTCCTGCAGATCCTCCTGGGAGGAGGTCGAGGACATTAAATGGACAACTGAATATATGATAGCTTTAACCACTACAAACATCATGCAGATATGCATGTTGAAAATAAATGAATTGCGATTATAACAAAAATGATTTTTGACATGATGTTTGAAGTCATCTTTCTAAAAAGGTTGTTAAATACAACAGTTATTGAATGTTAAGTACAAACTTGTTTGTGTTAAGTTATGCACTTTCTTTAAAACAACAGACTGTAAGGGACAGAGCCATACGTTCTTTAGCTGGAGCACTGGAGCTGTGGACCCATCTGCTGACTTGTTTAACAATATTTACAGAAGGGGGAGGAAGGGTGCACGTGCATAAAGAACTTATGACAATTATGACCTACAAGGATTTTACAGCATGAGCCACTCTAGGTGTATAAAGATGCTGCACATGTTTTTGATGTTTGGACACTGAATCCTAAACATCTCTCAGGCAATGTGCTTCACCAGAACAGAGAAAGCTGGAGAATGATTTACTTCTAACCTAAATTATCATATTTATTTAGTTTGTGTTTATTTTGCATATACACTGAGAAATATGTTTGTCTGTTTAAATTGTTCAATAAATGCTCTACATGACCTATTGACTCATTTTTCACGTAAACATATGACAGAAAACATAGTGATTGAAATGTAATTAAAAATCATGGTATTTTTCTTAATAAAGGAAGTAGATGTTTTCATTTGAAAACCATTGTATCATGACTTTAGAAGAGCAAAGAAGAAGACAACCCACCGGCCATTCTGTGATTATCAGAGGGTCTGTGTCGAAGCAGGACTTTGTTCACATTTAGTTTCCTGCCGGTTAGATATCTATAAAGGTCTCCTCTCGAGTCTCCTGCTGTCAGGGTCTGAACAAATCTCAAAACAAAATCTCTTAGAGACCGAATATATCTCTGATTGCTTTATCATACAAACCCTGTCTGGTCATCTGGTAGCAGTTTCCTCACTGTTCCATTCCAAACTACATACTGAGAAGCAACATTTAGTTACTATCCAAGTTCTTAACTATGAACTGCAGAGCACCTTAAAGGGTTACGGCAAGGATTTTTGTATTTCCCCTCCATGTCGGGCAACATACAAGAGACAGTTTATAAAAACAAAAAGATGGCAAAATAAAGGAAGCAGTATCAGCTTAGGTATCTACAGCTTGAGTCCCTGATAGAAATACTGAATATCTTTGGCTACGTTTGATATAGACGTTAAACATCATCATTTCATAGGCTGTTAATGGATTTCAAAAAGGATGTCTAAAAACGTTTGCATTTGCAAAGTTGAACCCATGACACATTTTCAATGACAACTCCCTTGTTTCCACATAATGATGCAGAAATGCATATAGAAATAAATCAAGAAATTATTTAATTTTAAAAAAATGAACAGAAATAGAAACAAGTAAATATATTTGATAATCAATACAATTATAAATTAAACGGGAAAGTTAACAAATATGTGAATCTTTAAAAAGATAAATAAGTACATACGTTCTTTATTTGTTTTTTGTATTAGTTTTGGACTTTGACAGTCTCGGTGCTCCGTATTATGTCGGACCTTTGGCTATATTGCCATGGATACAGATGAGGAATTTTCGACCTCACCCTTTCGAATGAATCTGTTTTACTATTGGTGATGATGCGTTCAGGTCTTTGTCTGCCCCCCCCCTCCCCTCCCCTCCCTCCCTCCCTTCCTTCCTCCGGGCCTACACAGCCTCCTCCCCCTGTGAACGAACGACATGACCATCCTTGTATCGTCCGGCGTCTCATCGGAGTCAGTTGGATCAGTCAGTCGAGGCCAGCGAACACCCAGCAGGGATCAGGACAGGACGAGGGAGGGAGACATTAAGGATTTGCTTGCTATGAAAATCCACCGCGCAGGGCAAAAGTAAACGAAGCTGTTCCACCGTAAATCGCGTCGAGGATGAGCGGGACTGCGGCCGCCACCGGATCGGCTTCCTGCCGTTTCGCCCACTATTTTGTTGTGTGTGGTGTGGACACAGAGACGGGCCTGGAGCCGGACGATGGACCAGGTATGAACCATGTTCCTGCAAAACAGGCAACTGATGACACTGTTTGATTATAACACTTTGTTTTTATTGAAGGCATCCATTTAAATAGCTGTTCATTGCTCTGCCAAAGCTTGTTTACAATGTCATTTACCAGGATACAACAGCCTATCACCACCTAATAAAACAATTTACATGATAGATGATCTAAAATTGGCAATAAAGATGTACATATGTATATATATGAATATATATATATTTTTTCTAATGTTACTTTTGCAGTGAAACAAAAACACAAAATCAATTAGGAGGATCATTTCCTCACAATTAGAAAGAATCCTATTGTGTTTCTTCCAGAGAGGCATTGTTGTTCTGTTCGATGTGTTTTGACCAGATTTCTACTCAGTGTAGTAATACTATTGAGAATATAGCTTTTGTTTCTGCAAGTCATCCACTGCTACAGCAAGATAAGGAGCAATGCAGAATAAGGTCTGAATAGAAAAATGAAAACATCCTCTCTGCCTCTTTCCTCCTGGTAAATAAAGATGGAAGTGGTTGAGTCGGTTAGTGAAAGGGAGAGAGCGCGAGCTGCCAGATTACACTGTTCTGAATCAAATAGCAGTGATAATCTCCACAATGGCTGATTTGCCATTTTAGCTCGCTCCTCATCTTTTTGGCGCAGATCATCCTCTCACTTTTCTATCCAAAACATATTTTTGCCGTTTTCTTACAAAAAGTAAATCGCGTGAGGGAAGTCAAATAAAGAAAAGGATACACTGTCGTGTTTTGGATGTGGGGGTTGTGACATGGATGACAGCAGCAGTGATGCTTGGCTGTGTCAAGGGTTCATTTGGGTTTATTTGTGGTGGAGAGTGGCGACGTTAGAAACAGAGCTCCATCACTCATGCTGAGTCGTTGAGTTGGGGAGGTGGAGACGGATTCGACCTGGAGTCCTTCAGTGACATCTGGACATGCCTGAGTCTTTGTGAGGAAAAGCAAACACGCTCGTGCTTTAAAGTCACCTCCAGGTTCGAGTTATGGACAACAAACAATAGTCACACCCTGTGTTCTGTCTGTGTTCATGGCAACAGAAATGTAAGTCATGTAGGGCAGACCCTCCGGGAAAACTTGTTTTCTTCCTGTCAGACACCATCACTTTTGAATAATCACACTTCATGAGACAAGAAACACTCACATTTAAGACAAGCTCTGTATCGTATATTGTGATGGATCAACACATAGTCCTGCTGTGTTTCAAGCCACAGATTATGTAGTGTTCTAACTAACCAGTGGGGACTTTAATAGCTGGCTCCCTGTGGTGAGTGACAGCGCTGCTGGCTAGTACTTCAGAGCTCCAGCAATCTGCTTATGTAACAGCCGGTCATCTCTTGCCCACTGCAGCATTGGGCTCTGCTCCTTTCAAAGGATTTCTGTGTGTATATATGTTTCTCGTTGCATTATTCCATAAGCCTCAGTTCAACAGGAGATGTTTATTTGTTCTGGTGCAATAGTCGTCTTTGCGTTGAGCTGCGTGAGGTCACAGAGTGTCTTTTTTTTCTGTGTGTAATTGGTGAATGCCCACCGAGACACAATCTGCTCTTGTTGGCTTCTCAATAGATGGCACTGTGTGTTCTGCAGCCTAGTCAAATTTCACATGACGTTGCCTGTTGGAATGCTGAATGGCAGCGGCTCCAGCGCTTGTTCAGGCCAGATGACAGTCACAGGGAGGGTGAGATCAGTGGAAGGCGAGAACTCCCTGACCGAGCATGTACAGCTGCTATATAATGTTCAAACAGCTGAGGAGAGATGAAAATATTTTGCAGAGCAGAATATCCAGCCTGAGTTGTTTTATTTTTAGTCACTCAACACTTCCTTTTATCCTTTTATTTTAAGCATAGTACCACGTCTGTGTCTGCAGGAAAAAGCAACATAAGTCATTTTATGATTCACCTTCAGTGAATAGATGAATTTGTAAAGCAAAGGCATTGAGATTTAAATTGCTTCAGCTTAAAAGGAATAACTCCACATCAGTCAGTGACAGCTGGTATTTGCTGTCATTTTAATCTCCGTCACTTGTTCGACGAGTCCTCATCCACTCATGTAATGACGAGATGAAGGGGCCGATGGAGGTAATTAAGTTTGGGAATGTGAGCGGTGTGCGCCTCTATGACTGTTCAATCATCTCTGATGAAGCGCTCCTGTTTTAGGTACGAACGATGATGAGCAGCCATAAATCTCTGTGATGATTGTCAAAACCATGTAGTGAATATGAAACACAGCTCTCCGAAATGATTCACAAAATCTATACTAGTGACAGAAACAAGGTCTTCCAAATACGAAAAGATTCATCAGCATATATTTTAAATACCTGATTCTAGCATTTAACATTTTGAGGCTGTGCTACTTTTCTCTGTCATATCAAGATAATAAACTGACTGTGTTTGGGTTTTAGTTATTGTTATTAAAGGATGAAACATGCTAATTACAACCTTACTGAAACAGACATTTAAACTTTCATTTGAGCACTAAAACCAACCCGCCTCCTTCTTTTCTCTGCTCTGATAGAACGACTGCATTCAAACACGGTTTAACCCTTTGGTGGGAACTCGTCAGGTGGGATTTAATCGGTCAGCTGATAATATTCGGGGTGACATAACAACTGATGAGATTTGCCATGATGGCTTCCTTTGAGGTCAGAGCAGAAACGGCTACCATGGAAACTAGATGTCCTTCTCTGAAGCTTGATTTGGCCGACACCAATTTGTCTCCCTAACAGAGAGTATGCACTCAGCTCATCACAGGGATCCTTCAGCTTTTGTCTCCCACAAACTAGTCTGACTCAGTTAACATGATGTGGTGCTTTTTTCTCACTCCGCCTACGTTGCATTTTCCCATCTCGGGGTCCTGTGCGTCATCCGGTTGGCAGGTGAGGTGGATGTTCCTGCATGCTGAATGAGCGCATCAGAGTCGGTAGCTGGGAGAAAACGACCGGTTTGCCATTTGCAGTTCTTTTAAATGACGTGAAGTAAAGCTGCAGGGCAGTTAAGGGAAATACAGTGGAGACCACTGTTCAAGGGCATCACATCGCGAAGCGGATGAATCATGAAAATACCTCAAGTGCCATTCGATTACACACACATTAAATCATAACAGTGTTTTTTTCCTGCTGTTGCCGGCTGTCTTCTCTTCATACGCTCTGCATGTAACTGGAGCTGGAAGCTGACACAGCGTGCGGAGGCAAGGCAATGCATCAAATATGTGCAATGTGAATTTTGGTATATATAGAAAGAGTTCTCCTGCATACACTGCAAATTCTTTCACGTACACATACTCTCATCCTTTCTCTTGAGCCAGAATGCTCCCGATGGGGGAAAAAGCATTTGTATCCTGAGCACTTAATAAATGAGTGAATGGTGTCCTACCGCAGTTTCAGGGCTGAGGCTGTTGTAACGTGTCCCCAGTCCATCTCTATGGTAATGAACTGAGTTACATAATGCTTAGAAAGGTCTTTGCTATAGAAAGGGCACTTGCTGTTGACAACAGATTGACTTTTTCTCAGTCTGTGCCAGACAAGGTGGCATAGCCTGCGTAGCGTAGCTGACTTCTTTTTGTGACGTCTTCACTTTTGTCCTCGATATCTTGTAATCCTGATTCAGCAGCACTAGTGTGATTATGCGATAACGCTGCTTTTTCTGTGTCTCTTCCAGGTGAGAGCTTCGAGCAGAGCCCCATTCGGCGGTCCTTTAAGTCGAGGGTTCTGGTGCACTACCCTGAAAACACACAGAGGCACCCCTTCAATAAAGATGCAGTCAACATGGTGAGATTTTGCATTTCATATAAATGTTCCTCCTCTGCGTTGCTTCTCTACTCTCACAAAATTTTACAGAAGGACTAAATGGGTCATGCTTTTGTGCTTTATAGCTGCCAGTGATTAATGTCACAGAGATACTAGCAGTGCACTCAGAGCCCGCAGACCCATCCAAGGTCCATATGAAAAAATGTATTTTCTTTTATTCTTGCACTGGATCTGCCCCAAACTGAAACAGGTTCTTCAGATGTCCCTGCTACTCCCCTTCACCAAGTTAGGTGAACATCGCCCGGCACGTTTTTGCATAATCCTTCACAGAAAAAAACAGAAAAATAGATGCTGACAAATCAGAACCTCCTTGATGTTGATAATTTCAAAGGAATCACATGGAATTAAATCCCTGGTTCCATGAGCAAATGCACACACAGCTTGCTCGGCACTAGGAGCTATGTGCCTGTAGTCTCTGTTTCACAGAATGTGTTCATTGTTCTCCGTTGCAAAAGCAGGTCAGGATGATGAAAGCAGAAGCCTCAAAGGATTGTTGGCAGATTTAATTGCATTAATTCCTGAATCTTGCTTTGCTTCTGCTCAAATATCAAATTTGCTATGAACAGAGTGAGAAAGGAGGTTTGCATTGACATATTATCTTTCATTGTCCCAGATAGACTTTAGTTCAGGAGCAGGGTTTAGAAAAGCTGTTTGGATGATTTGTTTCTTTTTGTGCTGTTTTTTTTTAAACCTTCTCGCTCGTTTTCTCTCTTCACGGCTTCGTCCTCAGCTCTGCATGCCGAGGGGACTGTCGTTCCGCACTCAGGCAGACAGACTTGATCCTCAGTTCCACTCATTCACCATTGGATTTGACGATGGTACGCGTTCCTACGGCTTTGTCCACACTTTCTATGAGGAGGTGACCAGTGCTCAGATCATCACCGCCATGCAGACACTCTACCAGATGCACCATGTGGAGCACTCCTCATCATCTACCTCCTCTCCCTCGTCTTCATCTGCCTCCTCGCCCTCCACGTCAAGCATGGACTCGCTTGTGAGCAGCCTGGATGAGTCTGACGCTGAGTCTCTGGCCGGGGTTGCAACCAGCCTGGGCTGTCCAGGCTCCTTCGATCCGGCGCATGACACCCTGTATGTGTCCAAAGCCCTCTGCCTCCTCACGCCACTCCCCTTCCTTCATGCTGCTCGACAGTTCTTGTCTCAGCTGCACCAGGCTGTGGCATCACACAAAGCCCCGCCCCTCCCTCTAGAGAGCTACATCCACAACATCTTGTACGAGGTGCCCTTGCCTCCGCCCGGCAGGTCATTGAGGTTTCACGGGGTGCAGGGTCCCATCTTGTGCCAGCGACCTGGGCCAGGTGAGCTTCCACTAGGGGAGTACCCACTTGGAGAAGCATTCTCCCTACTCGGGGTGGACAATATGGTTCAACTACTCACCTGTGCACTTCTGGAGACACAGATCCTGCTCTACTCTCAAGGTAAGTTTTCTCTTAATGATATTTATTAAGCAAACAGGTGACTGAAAAGGAAAATAGTCATTTTAAGTACAAAGTTTGCGGCACATGTAAGCAACAGTTGCGGGTCAGACCAGTTGGACAACTCTGACAGTGTAACTTAATAACAGAGGTATGTGTGCTGTGATCTGTTCCTAAACAGGAATGTAAACGGAGCATCGCATGTCAATGGACTAATTAGAATTCCGTTAAAGGGAGTATTAGTAATTCTGTTAAAAAATCCGGTTTACCCTGGTGGACTTTAGGAGATTCATGAATGCTGATGTCCCATGTGGCTGTCATCTTCCTCACTGATCTTCCTCATGTCCTCAGACTACCAGCGTTTGATGACAGTGGCAGAGGGCATCACCACCTTGCTATTCCCATTTCAATGGCAACACATTTATCTGCCAATCATATCCACACCATCACATCACCTCCTGGATGCTCCTGTGCCATTTCTGATGGGCATCCAGCGCCGAGACGGAGCTCAGCGATCCTGCCTCCACCTACCGCACGAGGTACAACTCTCAACAAGGACAAATGCATCTATAGTTTCCATTCAGGTTTGCATGATTTCAGTCAAGATTCATACACACACTCTATATCTAAAAAGGTTTTCTTATATTGAAGCATTTCTTATCCCTTGGTTGATCTCCTCTGTTCTGCTTGCATGATTCTCCCTCTTCCCCCGAGCTGAGCCTTTTGAACTGTGTTGATGCATTTCCACAGAGCTGCCCACCTCTCACAAACACGATCCTATATCTGAGATCACTTTATGCTGCATGAATATATATCTCGCTTGTCTCTTTGAAGTCACTCTGCCCTAGAAAGAAGGCAGTAGAAAGACCGCCTGGGGGGGATGAATGTAAGAATAATGGGACTTGTTGAATAATTAATTCAAATTAGGGAACACCACATATTTCTGGAGTTGTGGAATGTGGTGTATGGGGGCTAATTCTAACGAAAGGGGGGAGCCGTTATAGTCATGCACATGTTGTTGTTTTGAAAATGGCTGAACAACAACAACAAGCCTTCCTCAGTGTTGGTGTGCAGGAGCAACCCCAGGGAGAGTGGGAAACAGAACAAATTGATAAGCTCTGAATGTCAAAGTAAAATGACATTTTATTGTTGCGTCTCCTGCTTTGGCTTCTCTCTTCGTCTAAATTTCTTCTTTGGATGACGGAGATGTGATGTAGAGACATTAACAAGGAAGTGAAGAAG
>CAAKHC010007440.1:10578-33307 GCA_901007825.1 Macroramphosus scolopax | reverse complement strand
TGGGTGCTAATTCTAACGAAAGTGGGGAGCCGTTATAGTCATGCACATGTTGTTGTTTTGAAAATGGCTGAACAACAACAACAAGCCTTCCTCAGTGTTGGTGTGCAGGAGCAACCCCAGGGAGAGTGGGAAACGGAGAACAAATTGATTAAAAAAAACAAAATATGTTTCTGAGCTCTGAATCTTAAAGTAAAATTATATTTGATTGTTGCGTCTTCTGCTTTGGCTTCTCTCTTCGTCTAAATTTCTTCTTTGGATGACGGAGATGTGATGTAGAGACATTAACAAGGAAGTGAAGAAGCTATACGAAGAGCGGGCTATAAGAGGATGTCTGCAACTATCCACTCTACATCTTTAAACTTCCCCCGAGGCTATAAACTGAGTGCCCGAGGTCGTTGCTGAAGGTCATGTTGCTGCTGACTGAGCTGGGCTGCGCTGATACTTACAGACGCAGTTTGCTCAGCAGTTTCATGCACAGAGATCTTGTTCTGTTTTATTTGTTTCCTCCTTTCAGTTTCCCCTCTTCCTCCTGTTGCAGTGATAACGCCAATCTTTCGCATCTCTCTTCACATGATAACATCCCTTTTGAGGGTTCATCACGGTGAAGTGACAAAAAATCTATTTAGAAAAATGTTAATCTTCGTCTGGGATCTTAATTGGATGTTTCTGCACTTCCTCCAGTGCTGTTAGAGCTCATCCAATCTGTCTGCATGCTATGAATGAATGAATGAGAGATGGCACATTGTGACTGGTTAAACCTATTATGATTATCTGATGGCGGCGCCGTTGTTCTTTTCATCATAGTTGGATATTGAATAACATCCACTGTCTTGTCTGTTATTCCTGCACAGGCAAACCTATGTTTTGTGGACATTGACAACCACTGTGTCGAAGCCCCTGAGGGTCTCCCGCCGTTCCCTGACCAGACCGAGCTAACCCAGGAACTGTGTGAGATCCTGCTGCGTTTTGGGCTGCCTCCGCAGGGAGGTGCGATCACTAAGCCCACCACCGTCTCCCCTCCCCTGAGCAGCCTGGTCCTGGAGGATCTGATGGAGGACAGAAGGAACGGGAACCTCGGAGGCGAGGAGCTGGCAGTGCTTGAGAGGCTGCAGGCTCTCGCGCGGAGGTGTGGAGGAGGACAAATGGCAGATGGAGAGAAGATGCTGGAGCACGTGTTTGAGGAGGAGGAGGAGGAACTGAGGGCTGCAAAGCTGAACGTTCAGCTGAGGGAGGTGTTTGCTGGACGTTTTGCTGCCATATTTGGCAGGTATGAGGACTTTGTCATCCACAGCGCTCCGGATTTGGATTCCTGGTTGAGCAACCGAGAGGGGACATTTAGCTTTGACAAGGTAGTTGAAACCATGTTTTTGATTCATACAAACTTAATGATCAAGGGAAACTTCAGACTACACCAAATGGGAGCAAAGTAAAACTAGATGACACATTTGAGTATGTTCAAGTTGATTTTATTGTCTTCAAGGCATAATTTATCTTCAGGGAGGGCCCAGGATAAAATAACTAACCAAAATAAAATAAACTCATTAACATTTCCCTTAATACACTGTCCACAAACATGTATTACATTCACCTTAGGAGGCACAAAGTAGATCTAATAAACCTGCTGTATTTCTATAAACCTCACATTTCCCGACCATGGTTCTGGTGTTAACTCTTGTCTTTGAATATTTCAGGGCTCCTTCCTCTCAGCTAAGCCTGCGGCCCATTTGCACTTCTTGTCGCGGTTCCTGGAGACCTCCATGTTTTCCTCTTTTGTGGATGGGAAGGTGATATCTCGCTGGGCAGATCGGGAGCCGCTGCAGCAGCTGTTTGACAGCCGCATGGAGAGGGAGAGACTGTACGACACGGACGAGGAAGATTCCCACAGCAGTCACTACAAGAAATGCACCATGCTCTTTGAGTCAGGTACCTTTAAAGACTCACAGAATATCTATCTGCCCGTCTGTTTTGGTGTGCTCGGCCTTTCTGAGACCACCTTTTGATTCATCTCTCTCTTCGGGAGAAAACAGCATCTTAAACTGCTCAAGGGGACTCGTATACCAAAAAATAACTGCGCGAAGATGCGATGAAACTTTTCTCAAATGAAACTGAAAGCAAAGAATCTAACCCACTAAAAGGCAAAAGGAGTGGGATTTAATCTGGTGAGTGGGGGGAACGATGGGTAAAAATAGAGAACTGGAGAGGGGTGAGCTGAAGGATGTGGAGGGGGATTAGAAGTGTCTGGTGTCTTTCAAGTCCTGCCAGCTGAGAGTGCAATGTTGACATCTCCTCTGTCTGTAGTCCCTTATTTACGATTTAGAATCCACTTCATTGCTGCTTCAACTCTATTCTTTTGTAATGGCTGTTCCATTGCACACTTGCACAGCGCTCTATTTTATCGTATCCCATGTAGTCCAGTCTCCTGTGAGTCTCCTTGCAACTAAACTAGTAGCACTTACAAATGTAAATGCAAAATGTAAGAGTCAGCATTAAATATTACACACACCCTCCCTCCAAATGTCTGTAATGTTGCTGTCATGACTCTTCATGACTCCTTTCTATTGACAGTAGACAGCCTGTTGGATCTTAACCATTGCTGCGTTGGTCTTTGCAGGTCAGTCCATTGAGCGCAGGTTGTTGAAGGCGGACCACACAGCGATTCACCCCCACCTGCTGGACATGAGGATCGGCCAGGGTCGACACCAGCAAGGCTACTTCCCCAAACTGCAGGCTGATGTGTTGGTACAGGGACAAAACACCAACAAGTGAGCCTTGATTTATGTTTTTTTAATTCATGTCCAACCAGCTGTACTTGTACCGCAGGCTCGGGGGTACGACTTATTTTTCCAGGGAATGAAAAGATTTTTAGATTTGTGAAATGTATTTTATGTATCTGAACAGGTGGTCTAATCGTGTCTCAGCGTCACGCAGAAGCGACCCCAAGAGATCAACAGCCTCTGAACACTCAGGACTGGAGAACGAACAGCGACAGGTACCTGCATATGTACGTCCCACGCAGGCATCTACACACAAAGCCCTCGGAATTGTATTGATGTACCTTTTTATTCAACAGAAACACTCGTACGCGCGGAAGAACCTCCGTCAGTTGAAGTTCCTTGACCCGTCGCCTCAAGTCGTAACTCAGACTCATCGGGAGTTTGTTGACGGGCTGCTGAGTGAGTGCCGTTTGAAGGTGAGAGCTCTTACTGTGTGATGATGAAGGCCCGCCTGCTGCCTCTGCTTTCTTAAATCAGACTTCAAGGTTAACGCCACTAAATGTCCCCCCCTTGCTTTATAGACCAAACGCATGTTGATGGAGAGGATGGGTAAGGAGAGTGCGGAACTGGGTCAGGGAGAAGCCAACATCACGGGCCTGCAGGAAAACACGCTCATCCACGGACTATGTGACCTATTGGAGAGAACCTGGGGTCATGGTCTGCAGCTGAAACAGGTCAGACACAAACACATTTGATTTAACGTGCCACAACAGCTCAGGTGACCTACAAAAACATGACCAACCTGCATGTAAACAAATTCACATTACGCACTTGAACACACAGGTTACTGTATGAATATGTTGAATGTTGATAAGTGTGTTTGTTCTGAACAGGGAAAGTCTGCTCTTTGGTCCCATCTTCTTCACTACCAGGCGGCCCCGGGGAAGACGGAGGCCCCGGCTGAGTCTCCAGGTCAGGACACAACAGCACTGCTTTTGCTTTTCTTGTGCAAAGCCCTGAGTTGTTAGTTAAATACTAATTGGTGTTAAATGTGTCGCATGTCCAGGGTCCAACAGTTCAGACCAGCGAATATCTGATGATGCCGTTCTCCTCATGAGAGGATCTGTAATACAGGATATGAGGTAATGGGACAACACGTACTTTGATGGTGGGAAGGGTGGTGTAGATACTGTGTATGTTTCCTGCAAAACAAATGATGAATCAGAAACTAAGAATGAAAACCAGAATCATGATAATTTAGAAAACATGTTGTGACTTGGAGAAGCTCTTAAATGCATCGTTATAACAGGAAAAATGAACATCAAAGCTCACTTCTCATGCCAGACTGTCTCTTGTTCTTTGTTTCAGGTTCATACAGACCATGAGTGAGGGTCTGTCGGAGGTGGGGCAGGCCCGTGCGTGGATTCATTTGGCTCTGGAGAAGAAGATGCTATCACAACACCTTAAAGAGCTTCTTACAAACCAGGAGCTGCTCAGGTCAGATTTAATATTTAACATACTGTGAAGCCAATACTAAGAGAATAGATTGAATTTCATTTTCTAAATAACTTTGTCTTCTTGCCCTCTTCATGTCCTTACAGGCAGCTGTATAAACCTCATGCATTTCTGCTCTGTGAGGAAGAACGAGAGCAGTTCTTATTCCACCTGCTCTCTCTCAACACTGTGGACTACCTCTGCTTCACACGCGCCTTCGCCTCCATCAGTGAGTCGAAGTTTAAAGACGACTATCTTCTATTTAAATTCACCTGAATTACAGGAGTCAGTGTCTGTCCCAGTATAATAAATTATTATTACTATTAATGACTGTGGGAACAATTTCACAATCTACAGTACATGTGAACAATCTCTAATAAGCTTTTTGATGGTTTCTTGTTTCTCTCCAGGTATTCCATACCGGGTCGTTATAATACCGATGAAGAAGCTTAGCATTGCAATGGCAACGGTTAACCCTTGGGTGTGTGTGTCAGGAGAAATGGGCGATTCAGGAGTTAGACAGATCCAGAAGAATACACAAGAGATTTTTTTCCAGGTTTGTACACAGAAATATCATGAAACTGAGAGTGGAAGTCCATTGTTGTGGTTTCATTCATGCAAAAGTCTAAATGCCATTGCAATCAATGCAATAGTACAAGCCTTGTACAAACAGATTCTCCACTCTAACACTTTTTGCTTGGGCAGTGTAAGAACCTCGGGCGGCTGAGCACTTTGCAGTTGGGACAGGAGAACTCTGGCCTGCTGGCCAAATGTCTGATTGACTGTGTGATGGTGTACAATGAGATCACTGGGCACACCTACAAGTAAGATTCGTCCTCTGACCTTGGTTACATAAGTAAATTGCTTCTTTTGACATTCCTCTCGTTGTTCACAGACTTTGTCTTTCTTCCTGTCAGGTTCCCGTGCGGCCGATGGCTGGGGAAAGGCGTTGGTGACGGCAGCTTAGAACGAGTTCTCATTGGTCAGCTGGTGTCCCCTGGTGGAGAGGAGGATGCTGGAAGGTGGACAGGGACGCCTCCAGAGCTGTCCTCTCCTTCTCAGAGTGTACGGACTGTACTGGGATCCCTTGCCAATCGAAGTCGTACGTAATGACAACAAACACATTCTCTTGCACCGCAGCTTAATTAGTTGTTGGACAATAACCGATTATTCCCTCATGTTTGTCATCCTGGTTTTTCCTCATTAGGAGTGTTGTCCGTTGAAGTTCACGAAGACATGAGGGAGGCGGCAAATAGCCTTGTAAAACACTTTCACAAACCTGAACAAGAGGTACGTGAGTGTCATAGCAAGTATGTCCCTTGACTGATCCTATATTCATTTAGTCACAGTAGTAAAAAGACTGAAAGATCATGTGATGTCTCTGAGCTGAAAGGAAAAATCAGCTGCTTTATTAGGGATGATGAGTTTTCTTAACATTATCAGATTAAGCTCCATCAAGAATAAAATAAAGGAGAAGAGCATCTGTCTCCTCGTTGGTTCATTAACCCTCATTTGTATCTTTTTTATCACCTCAGCCTCTCTCATCTCAACAGTTAGTTAAAAGAACTAATGATTGATGGATCACTTTACTTTATCTGTATTGAACCTCCAGTTATTGCATGTATATTTTTAGAGCAGGCCAGGCAGGACATCACTGCTTCAACAAGCTTCAAAGTACAAGCCTTCCTTAAGGTTGTTTACTTCCTCTTTCTGCAGTGAATCTAAGAACAGTATTGGGGAGGATTTTGGAAAATTGCAGTGACTCCTGTCAATTGTATGAGGGGATTTTCTGAAGTTGTTTGAAGTGTCTATATAAACTCTGGTCTCATTTCTATCCTCCCAGAGGGGAAACTTGACAGTCTTGTTATGTGGTGAAGGAGGTCTGGTGGGCTCGTTGGAGAAGTTCCTCCTCCATGGGTTCAAATCCAACCGTCTTTTCCAGAGAAGTGTGTTTGTTTGGGACTTTGTGGGTAAGTAAAACATTGATGAGGTTTAAAGGTGATGTTTAACTGTCACTTATAGCTGTTTCCTGTCTCCATCTAGTGGCATTGAGAATGCATTTCACAAATCAAATTGCATGCAACAAAACATGATTGATATGTTTTGTTGAATACCAGTGTTGGTTACTCCATCTCCAGTGCTTCTGTACTTTTTGTGTTTTTAATAAGTTACCAACTATTACTATCACTGACTCTTTCTCATAGAGAAGACAGTGGTTTCCATGGAGACAGCGGATCAGATGGGCGACCTGCATGGATCAACAATGACCAAAGGTCCACCTTGTGACTCCCTCTGCCATTATGTCAATTCCATAAACGCCTCATCCCGAAACATCGGGAAAGAGGGCAAGTTCCAACTCTTTGTCTGCCTGGGAATCAGGTGAGTGGTGTGAATTTTAGGAGAGGAAAAACTCCCCAATACATCTACAAAAACAGTGATATTAGAAGAGACCAGGTCCTAAAATGGCCAAGTTAAAGATTTGACAGGTTGAGACAGTTATTTCAAAAAAGTCAGTGAATAATAGGACCTACTCTAGTGTGGTGTAATACAAATAAAAATAAACAACAATTAAACAAGTCTTAAAAGGTGTATGATGTATATTAAAACTCAAAAAAGGAACACAGATTAAAAATAATCTCATTGGAATCTTGTATTTTAAGAATCCTGGTCAGGGCATTATTTTGGGCAAAGGTGATGCAGTTTCCTTCCGGAGGCCCTGAGGAAGTCGCCTCACTCACACTGACCCGTTTACTGTTCGCTTGTCCCACAACCCTCCACCAAGTTTCATGAAAAATCAGTCGAGTAGTTATTGCATGATCTCTGCCGACAAACAAATGGCACCAAAAATATAATCTCTTTGGGAGAGGTAAAATATTCTAATTCATATCAATGTAACGTGGAAAATATGCAGCTCATTTGTAAATGAACTAACGATTTCACTTGATTGTAGCTGTCCTTTGATTGCTTCAACTGACAACATCTTAAAAGGCCTGATCAATTTTGGTATCATATTTATTTTTTGCAATCAAATCAACCAATCTGCTTCAATTGGATGTACATGGTGATATCTTAATCTACTTACTCTCCTTGAATCGTGAAATTTTCTACTTCAAGTCATTATGCTCCTAAAGGGCTGTTAGTAACCACTGACCTGTCCTCCTCTCAGGGACCGGCTCCTGTCTCAGTGGCTCCCCCTGTTGGCTGAGTGTTCCCTCACAGCGCGGACATACGAGGAAGGTTCTCTGCTGCGGGATCGTGCTGCTGTCCACTCCCTCTCGCGCATCCTTCACACACTGGATGAGTTCACCATCACACTGGAACCAGCGCTGGTTAAAGGCGTTGACCTCTGACCCAAAAGGATAAGCACTGTGGAATACCTGCCACATTTGACTGGATAAAGAAATGGGCAGTGAACAAGATAAAGACACTGGAACTTACTGCCTTGTTGACTCATGTAAATGTCCTATACACTGTATTTGCTTCAGGAAACAGCCTGATTTTCCTATGCGTGTTTACACTGTGAAATTCTGTTTCCCTCAGCAGAAGTACTCATTCATAATCTCACATCGACAGTAGATACTTTCCCAGCTCACACCACTTACTGTACTTGACCCTAGGACAACCACAACTCTCCTCCTACTGCTGTATTGCTTGCACTTGAACTTTAAACTAAGCACATGCATGGCCAAATCTGTTTTATGTCTCAATGTGTTGTGATCTGAAATAACAGGACTCAGGCTTTACTTACTACTTACTATATAAACATTTACTTATTTAATTGGATATCTTAGTAAATATACTCTATATAACATTCCCTGTCTATATTATATGAAATATGTTGTTATGCTCTTGTTTTAAAATAGAACACCTGGCCTGTTTCTCATTGTTGAATTTAGTTTCTGGTTAACGCATTGCAACGAGTTGTGCTAATGAAATCCTCAGTGGGTGAAATACTACCAAACCAAAATGATGTCCCAGTTGTGTCAGTTCAAAAAGTCTTTGTCACCTTGTCAGAAACCTTTTTTCCCCTTTCTCGTTGTAAATATTTTGCTTCAGAAGATCTTTGATAGAACTGTGCCCATTTGTTATTATGGTGTACTGAATTTATGTCACATTTTCTGTATAAATGCAACTTGTTTGTGTCTGTGTCAAACAATAGCTTCTACTGTAGGCACACTTTACTGGTTACGTGGATAGTACTCATGCTGTTTGTTTCTAAACTGTTAAATTTTCTTTGCAAAATTGAGACAATAAGTGGAGCGCACGTTCTTGAAACTGCTCAGTTTTGTTGATGTTGCATTTAATTTAATAGTTGAAGAATTATGAAACCATCTCCTGCACTTTCCTGCAAGCACTATGTAACCCACAATGACCGAGCCTCTATTATCATTTAAATACGGATTAGAGAAGGCAATAATGAATTATTTATGAAATGTGTTGTCAAAGATTAAAGTTAATATTGACATAACTGACGTGTTGGTATTTTTTTGTGCATTTTTACAATAGTAACAATAATTGCCAGATGCCAAAGAATCTAGTTTTTCTTCATTCCCAAATAAATGCATGCAATCTTACAAAACTGCTTATCCCGTTTACAGAAACCTCTTACATCACCTAAGTGGATGATTCTATCACAGTTGGCAGACTTTCTGATCTCATAGTCTTTACAGGTAGAAACAGCCTCATACTGGGAATGAACAAATGTGCTGACTGCACGTAGAGCACACTGCAATTCAATAAACCTTAAGTAAGATATACTCTCGTGAAATGACAGACTTAGCAAGGGGGAGAGAGGAATAAGAGAATGCAAGATATTGCTGAGCTTTTCTCCTGCTTTATTTATTTGGACCACTAGTAGTCTCCCATACTAGTCATGTCATAAGTTCAAATTCCAAAGTTTTCTTATTTTTCTCTCTCTGACATATCATACACATTAGTCAAACTGATGCAGTGTCATGTGGTGATAGGATGACTTGTTCGCCTCATGTTATCCGAAACAAATGTATAATACGCACGCTACTTATCGTGCCCCTTGTCACGCCATTGAAATCAACAAAGCGCATCTCCCTGCTAGACCCGGAGCCTCCTAAAACCGTAGGCCTCCAGACGGGCCATCTGGCGTTCTGTAGTAAAACAGCAGACCCCGCCCCTTTGCTTACTCTCTCCAATGTGCCATAGCAACCGGGGCCGAGCCCCCTGTTCCCGCGCAACGTTCCCATCCTTATAAGGGCAGTAGAATACAGACGCACGGCAACGTCAGACGTCGTTTATGTAAATGAGTTGATTGAAGAAAAAGAAAAAAAGCCTTCTGCTCCACTCCGAAATGGAGGTGTGGATCCGACGCATGCGCACTTTGTCCACAACTATCCAGTCCCGGCCACCAGCGCAGACATCAACAAGAGAGCGGGCTACTGGTGCGGGTTGATATTCATAATAGTCCCATCGTAAGGACGCCGTATACGGACTTTTACTTTACAATAACTTCACGCAACTTGCAACAAGGTAACGAATTCAGTCGCTTTCTCTTGATTCCGATGAGTCTTTGAAGCTTTTTGCGGGTTTGGAGTGTAAACCGTGTGTTCAGACGTGTAATTTAAAACAAGCTCCGAGTTGTCTTTGAACAATTGGTCTTTTTGGGCCTGCTGCAATACGAACTGAATGGTCAGCTTGATGTGTAGGTCACCTTATAGACAGTTAAAGTTACCGGATAAAGTGGAAGGAATGCGATATGTGGCCGAAATCGCATCAAATAGTGCTGGCATGGGATTCATCTGCAAGCATGTTGAGCATCGAATGGCTGTTGTTGTTGTTGTTCTTGGTTCGGTGCATCTGGCTGTTAGGAGAAAACCACTTCCAAATTTTCACTGAAGTCTTTTACTGTGATCATTGCGGTTGGAAACCTGGTCTTCTGAAAAGGCAGAACGGTCCACATTGTGGCTGCAGTGCGCCTGCAGTCTACTACACATCTACTCCTGCTAAATAAGCAGAGTTGAGCCTCTCACGCCCACCCGGACCAGAGATGCGTCTCAGCATGCCGGTGCTGCTGTCAACAAAGCAGCTAGCACAAGCACCAACTATTTAATACTGCTTTATGAAACTGGAGAAAGGTTGTTGGTACTGTAAAAAATGACTTACAAACCGATTTTCACTATGCCGTCGCTTTGAACTTCGTGCACATGTAATTGTAGGTGGGCTGTTGCAGTGACGCGGCTCCGGAATAACAAAGAGTAAAGATCAAATTACACGATTATCTGAGGAAAGCTTTTCCATGTATTTAAAAAACAGATTTTTTGTTTTCCAAATGTGCTCCCTTAGTTGATCGCAGTACTTAATGTTTGGGAGGAAGTCGGGTATTGTCGAGCAGAGGCCAGTCATTATAAAATGGGTGCGCATGAAGCAGGTCGTGTGGCATGCCATGCTTCCTCGCCGAAGTGGGCGGTGAAATCGGCGACTTGCACTTTTCTCTCGATAAAAACAAGTACATTTCTCGGTGACTTCTTTTATTGGAGGAATGCGAGGTGTTTTACAAACAAATCCCAACTGCTTTCGGAAGGATTTTCACAGTTTGCACTTAATAGAATAGCTTTTTGCGGAAAATCGCACCACACCTCCCTCTCCACATTGCCTCCGCCTTTGAAGTGTGTTGCCATGTTGACTTGCGTCACGTATACTGTATTCAGCTGCAGAGATCCTCTGTAGTGTACAGATGAACCACTCCGAGGTGAATAGGCAGTCTGATTTCTGTCTATTCATGTACAAGGAGCTTTTCGTATCGTACCAAATTTGGAAGTAAATAAAAATCCCAATACTGGTTGCTATTAAATACATCTCCATGATCCTGATGATCATATAATTTTGTTTATTATTCTCAATATTTTATCAATTTTATTATTAAAAATCACCAAAATGTTTAAGGTACCCTTGTGGTAAATATATCAGTGATGATCTTTACTGTTAATATAGAGTTTTTTATGAACTCGATCTTTACATCGTAGGTCAGTGGCACTGTTTTCAAGTTGATAAACTTTCTGTAAATGTAAAGAAAGGGCTAAGATCTGACTGGCTAGGGTGAAGTATTGCTGTGTATTATCGTCTTATTTTACAGACTTTCATCATATTGATAGGGTACAGAATTGGGTACTTTAAGTAGCCTACTTTATGAAACAGCCTCTTAAAGTGTGAAGTGTCATTTTTCAGATAGGTAGTGTTATTTCTTGTACTTTAACCCTCTGACATAATGTGACAGTTTTGTGGGTGTCATATTTACCACATGACATTTGTAAATCTTACATGGTATCTGATATTACCACCCGAGTGAGAGGTCTGTAGTTTTTCGTTCTCTCTGCTTGCTCTCTGTGGCACCACACTGTCAGAGGACCCCGAGGATTGATGGCGAGGAAAAAAAAAGCTAGTCTGGGGGGCGCGGCCAGCAGGTTTGCCGCAGTTCAGGTCTACATGTGCTGGGGAGATTACACTTTGCCTAGCAACATAAATCGCAATTCCTTTGCACAAACGGCGCACTTATTGCATATCACGTGAATTCTCCTTCTCCTGGAGACATCTATATATTTGTTTTACCTTTGTCTGATAACACCGGTTTGTTATAACTCCTATTAACCTACTATCCTCTGCAGCCGGGAAGCTGTGCGTGCTCTCTAATATTTTGAGTCGCCCAAATGAAGCGTGCGTCCTGAGCTCAGCATGGTAACATGATCTGTCTGATGCTGTCTGACTGTTGACCTACTTCCCCCATGTGGGTCAGACCGAGAGATGCTACCACAAAATCGCTTTCAGTGAATGTTTTTAGTGCTCTGATCGTGACAAAGCATCCGATTTTATGATTAATTCACATTAAGGGCATCTGAAACGGTTCAATAAGATACTGCCTCTGGAATGAACCATAAATGTGGAGCTTTGGAGAGGTGGTGCTGCAATAAGCACATGCTGCACACTGTGAGGTGTAAAACATTAAAATTATATTTTGCACGCAGATGTTTGGCTTCCATAAGCCGAAGATGTACAGGAGTTTGGACGGCTGCTGCATCTGCCGTGCAAAGTCGTCCAGTTCTCGTTTCACGGACAGCAAGCGGTATGAGAAGGAGTTCAGGAGCTGTTTTGGGTAAGAAACACAGTTGAACACGTGGAGTGTAGTGAGAAGGCAGCTGTCATGCATAGGCTGACAGAAAGGTATCAAACATTACAAACATTAAACTGTTATTGTCTTGCAGATTGAGCGAAACACGGTCCGGAGAAATCTGCAATGCTTGTGTGCTCCTGGTGAAGCGATGGAAAAAACTACCAGTGGGAACCAAGAAGAACTGGAATCATGTGAGCCTGGACCACAGTGATGAGATTGTCCCTGTATTATATGATACAAAACTTGAAATATGAAATGAATTGTAATATTAACATTACACATATCCTCCCTTCCATACAGGTGGTCGACGCCAGAGGAGGTCCCAGTCTAAAAGTAACGTCCAGGCCGAAAAAGATAAAGTCCATCTCAAAGAAAGCTCGCCCAAGTCAGATCAGCAGGCTGCAGAAAGAGCTTAAAAGAAACAGTGAGTTCTAAACTTCGTTTTATACCTTTTGGGTCAATTCTGTTCAATGTAACTGAGACTTGTTGAAGGAATGGTCTTTTTGTCCTCATGAAAGACCCCTGTAATTCCTACCACATACAGAATGTCACGCTTTGTTCCGCTCACCAGATTCAGATGCCCACAGCACCACCTCCAGTGCTTCTCCAGCTCAGTCTCCCAGCTACAGCAACTTGTCAGATGAAGGATCAGACATGGAGCTCAGCCGAGGATCCAGTCGCTTGCCTGTTTTCTCCTTCCTGGACCTCACCTACTGGAAGAGGTGAGTGAGATAGTGAAGCACTCTGCCTCAGATCAAGCGCTCAAAGCCAGCTTTCTCTTTAACCCAATAATACAACATCATGAATAGATGTATTCTGTCTCGTTCTGTCCAGGCAAAGAGTGTGTTGTGGTATCATCTACAAGGGTCGCTTTGGGGAAGTGCTCATCGACCCCCATTTGTTCAAACCATGCTGCCGTAAAAAACAACAACAGCAACAGCAGCAGCAGCACGAGGAGGAAGAGGATGAGGAGGAGGATGAGGAGGACGAGGTGGAGGTAGAGGATGGCGTGGACGTCAGCAGGATAAAATCCCAGACTGAAGAGGAAGTGAAGGAGACACCGACGCGAGCCCAAATAGCAGAGCCTGCTCAGCTCTGCGTCACCGTGACAACCCCTCCATCCAGGAGCAGTGTGGCGGCAGAGGATGAAGGGTGGTAAAATCAAAACCCCACTTGCACACATCTCTGAATAAATGTGTTTTGATTTTCTTGAGCACTTACAATAAGAAGTTGCCTCAGATGGCCTTCAATCATAAAGCAGCTGGTCTTCTCCGTAATAATGCTGGAGGTTTGTTTGTTATGTTCAAACGGTTTTGATGGACTCTTGCATTTCCACTTTGTTTCTTTTTTTATATTTAATATTCTCACCATCCTGACGATGGCTCATCATCTGTAGTGTTTGTGACTTTTTTAGATACATGCTGGAGCTCTAGTTTGCTGGTACATTTGACATTTTCATTCCAAATAACAATAGATCCACTTTCTTACAGAATAAGGTGCTACTTTAAATTCATCAATCAACATTAAAAAACACAACTGATTCATTCTCAAACAACTGGATATTTCGTGAGTATTATATCCTAGAAGACTTATATTACGGGGATTGGTTAAGCTTCCTTTTGTTAAGAGTAGTTATCTCTTTTTTGAAACGGTGGTTATCTTGTTTTGGAATGAATGACACTTTACATTGACAGAGCACAGACTGTACAATAGCCCTTGTGTTTGTGTTTGTAGGCTGGATTAGCTTGTCTTTGTGCAGATACATGGGTCCCATTTATATAAGGCCTATTCACAGCTTCAACAGCAAATACACCAGCCTTACATGTGTGTCACAGACAGTGCTGTTAATTCTGGATTTGTATTAAGGAACAAAAAGGGACAGTAGCTACGTTTATTTATTGTGGCCTCAGCAACACATAGTGCATTTTGCATGAATGGCAAGCCCACTCATCCAAAAGACATAATGATCTGATGCATGAGTCTACGAAATTGCATGGCCTTATATAAACTGTAAATCTTACTTTTATTTTTTTGGATCAATTTCTCTGAAGTTTTAACTTATTTTTATATGTAAAAAAGAAGGAAAAATAGAAGTGTCTTTGCATAATAATTCCACACAATATGACAGCAAAATACCTAACCAGTCTATAGTCATTCAGCAATAACAATATCAGTGATTTCCGTCATTCCTGGGTCAGTATATGGTAAAATAAATTTTATACAAGCTGAAATTCTATGCCATTGCCTCTTATATACCACACACGTGTTGTGATACACTCTCACTTGGCAATTTATTAGTAATGCAGTATAAAAAAAAAGCAGACATGCAATAAACCAACCCTGATTCATTTAAATGTGATGGACAAAATATTTGGAACAACTCTCAGCATGACCCAGTGCAGTTCAACAGCACCACCAAATGACCATTAAAATGCATCAACTCCTGTCTCCCACATATTCAACGCTATTATAGTCGTAATGAATGGAGGATTTATTGCAGGGCTGTTGTATTATACTGCATTAGTTTGGTCTAGGTGTACCTTATAAATTGGCAAGTGAGTGTATAGCCTAATATTACTTTATTTATCAAGTGAAAGCCAAAGCACATTGAAATTCACCCAATGTCAAATCAATGCAGGTTTTAATGGAAACTTGTGCTTGTCCGAGGTCATTTCTATGTATGTCTATGTTATTCTAAAAAGAACACTAATATGAAATTTCATATGATGTTGTAGTTGGGAGCAGTGGGTGTGTAATGTACATAAAGGGCTGGGTGAGCCATATGGCTCTTATATGGGTTTCATTATTTATTTATTTCCTATTTATTTGTATCACTGCATCCTAGCTTATAAGTGTAATACTATGAATTCTTCCCATCTTAAACATATGCGTAGTGATGTTTAGTATAACACAAATTGATGGTAATTCTCGCGCAAAATTTCTTTAACATTGCCTCGAATTACTGGTTGTCAATATTTGTGAAGTGTTGTTAAATATTGATTTACTCATCAGTTGAGTTGTGTACAACCTAACTTATTCTCTACCGTTACTTTAGATTTCTGTCACGTAGACTGAAATGACAGATAGATTGCAACCAAACTGTACTTTTTCTCTTTTGGCCTTTAGCTTAGAAATGTTACAGAGTAGTAGGATACCTAACAATAGACTTGCATGTACTGTTGCTATGCATTTACTCTGCTTACAAGTTAGACAAAGCGGTTTTGTATTTTTTATAAATCATGTACTTTTTTTACCTGTCCCTTAATAAAAGTAATTTTGTGAGTTTTATGGATGTGTGGTGTTTCTGAATTTAATAAGGTTGATATAGCATGAGCTTTACTAGACCATCCCTTTATATTGGAAAGATTGGCAGGCTCTATCTCAGTACTTATTACATGCAGGTGCATTAGAAACAAGCACAGGACCCAGCCTATGTTTTGCAAGTCCCAAGTAAGTCTTCTATCTTTGCGCTCTTCCCCAAGTCAGGACAGGCAAGTCACAAGCAAGGCCCAGGAAGAGAGATTCAAAATTGTATTAGAGTTTTCCACCAGTATAGAGCAGCATAACAGTCCTGTCGAGCAAAACGGAAGCAACCTTAGTTTCCATCAACCTTGTGGGCTTTTCAAATTCACATTGAAATTGAACATTGTTCATTTTACAAAATAAGGCGCAAGTAAAACTAAGAGACTAACACCCGTTTTTATTAACCTCAGTAAAGTTTGTCCATTATCAATTCAGTGTATTTTGAGAACAGAGATTATGAACATGTGTTTAGCTGAAACTATGTTCTTTTTCTTTTTAAATTCTATCTTTTTTAGATTATACAATACAACCTCTGTGTCTCCCTAGAGAGATAAACATCCATAAATTTTAGGTAGCACATTTCGAGTTTTCACATTTCGAATACTATTTCAACGAAGTAATCTTTGACGTTACATTGTAATTTGCAGATTTAAATAATCTAAAACGAACAAGAACAGGAAACGACAGTCATGTGACAGGAAGTTGAAAAAACACGGAAGAGCTTTATTTTGGTTGAACAGCAAGCTGTCACACTCTATATTAGACTGCATATGTGGTTTAAAATCTATTATTTAAACACCAAGACGTAAAAAAAAAGGCCTTAGCGGAACCTGGGGTAGGTAAGATGAATGCGTTCGCTTTGTTTGTAATGTTAGCTTGAACGCTAACACGATCGTTAAAGGGTTCGTCCGCCTGTAGAAGATATTAGGTCAATTAAGGTTATTGAATCTATGTTGCTAAATGATTAACAATCCAGTTTCATAATCCAGACGGCTTAAATCGATATTGTTTTCCAATAATAACGATGTCTCACCCTCTAATGTCAGAGGCGTCACTACAGAGAAACGCATCCACTCTGCTCCCCTCGACTTGCCGGAGATTGTAACTGAGTTTCAGCTCATTGTTTAGCTGTCAGACACACCACTTTGTTTTGGTTCAGGCTAAACGCTGTCGTTGTGCCGCTGTCGTGCAGAGTAGGACGCTCAGAGCAAGAGCTTTTTGACACGTACGAGTCCCATATTGATCTCAATAGGAAGTTTCCTAACTAAGGTTTGTATCTGCAGCTTGTCCGTCTTGATCTTCATGATGGTGGAGCCTTCGGCCTCTGGCGTGTTCTGTAATAGGATGCTGAGCATGGTTAACTCTGAGGATGTCAACGCCATCATCCAGGCTCAGAGACACATGTGAGTGGCATGTAGCTACATACCTGTTCAATTTTGATGTGTCTTTTCTGTTACTTCTGACTACTGAATATGACATGCTTGGTGTTGGTCCGGTCAGTTCTTTTAACATTGATGCCTGATGACACCTGCCTTCTTTGCAAACTGGCTCCTGAACATGTTCGTACTTTGCTTTAAATTTTCTAACAGGCTTGACCGCTTTGAGAAAACCAACGAAATGCTCATCAACTTCAATGTGTTGTCAAATGTGCGACTTCAGCAAATGAACGATCACTTCTTGCTACACACCCGCACTCTTGTGGAGATGAAGAAAGATCTGGATAGTGTCTTCAGAAGGATCAGGTAAGGCTTAACTGGAACAGGCAAACAAATACAAACACACACAACCTCTGATCTGATCTGGTTCTCTTTGTCTCTTTAGGACACTAAAAGGGAAGATCGGTAAGCAGTATCCTGATGCTTTCAGCAGTGAGTGACCATTTTCTTTCCATCCAGCATTTTATAACCCAAAATCTGCTTTTGATCAATTTGTCCAAGAAGGATGCTTCAGATGCCTTTTCTTTTTTTTTTGGAGACATTCACGAGTCACCTATCCTGGAAGATGACGATGATGAGTTTGACCCAGTTCACTCCGGTGTTGCCAAAATCACAACAGCCCCCTCAGAGCAGAGCACAGACTCCAGTGACACTACGCCAGAGTTAATCTCACCCACTGTGAGCAGATGCTCTGAAGAGCTCTCCCAAGAGCCGCCTGACACACCCACCTATGATGCCCCAGAGAAAGCCGTCCTCCAGCATGAGGGCCCTGACTCTGTACCTGCAGAGTAGAACAGACATTGTGTGGTTGGACTTCAGTCCCTAAACCTGAGCTTCAACATTAATTGTGATTATCTTCATGCCATGTTTTAGTTTTTATTCTGTGTTGGACCCATTAATATTTTTCAGTGATTCTGGAGATGGCTATGAACTTTCTTTGAGGACGCTGGACGTTTGTTGGCATGTTTACTTGTCATTTGCCTGATTAGCACTAAAATAATGTGGACAAGCCTTCTGCATTTCACTCGTGTGATTATAGATATATTTAACTTTTGACAGTTTAAGGAGATGAACACCCGAATCATCAGATCTGTCATGATTTATGTTACTTGAAAGACGGAAGGTATTGTCCTCAAATTGAATAAAGTAAGACTTGCAAGAAGTAAGTATGATGATGTCATATCAACATTGTTTTGTATGGACCCTTGTGAAAACCAGGAAAATAAATGTTTTCAGCAGCATTTAGTATAATAATCTATGGTTGTGAGATGAACTACATGTAAACAATCAGTAAGTCAGGGTCATCACAGTGAGTGTTTTTGGAGCTCTCAGGGATTCAACACACTGTTCAAGGAAGCTAGCCGAGCAAACACTTATCTGCTGATAAAATCTGGAAACCAGGTTGTTTAATTGGGAGATAGAATCACTCGTTATCCTACTTAGAGAGATAAGTGCCTGGACAAGCTAGCGCCAGTCTGTTATGTCTTGTAATACCCTTTCGTTCCAAAAGAGTGAGTCACACGAGGCAGTTGTGGCTGTATCAAAGGGCTGCATCTCTACATGTAATAGGTCCTCAATTTACTGTACAATTGTTCTTTGGGCTGCTTGTATCCGCCAGCTCATTCTTTCAGCCACTGAACAACGCTTGTGACCATAGGTGAGTGATGGAACCTAAATCGACGGGTAAATTGAGAGTCACTCCCTCCACTCTGACTCAGGAAGCTTGTATATCCTTCCATCCTGCTTTCCTTCCTTAACTTTGTTATTATACTGCCTCCCATTGGTTTGGAATGTGAAATAAGAAACATTAGCTTCAGATCGCCTACAAATTGTACCTTTTAAAGATTCAGTTTTTTGACTAAAAAGGAAATCCTTTCATGAGAAAGATGTTATTTCTGTAATATTCTGTAGAAGCAAAGAGATCTTTTATGATGGTGTCTCTTGAAGACACTCCATCAGAATAGATGGGGATGCACCAATGTATCACCAGAACATCGGTACCAGCTGATATCCGTGAAGAATATCTAAAATAGTGTCTTATCCCACAGTCAAACCAATGCACCTGTTGACAGATCAGTTACAGAATAAGTGACATGTTACTGAATTAGTAATATCTTGGCACTCTGATTATTGTGTATATATATATATCCCATCATAATTACAAGATCTACATGCCCTTACTTTAAAATATAATCCTACTACACAGATTAACTACACTCATTTGCCTCCATAATAGTTATTACAAATATAAATACCAAAAAGTAATTGCCTTCAATATGGACTCGCCCAGACAATCTGGGAGCTTTAGAGCCATGCGAACGTTTTTACTTTCCAGTGAGGAAATTGAGAAGTACATAACGCTTCATGCATGATAACATCTATTGCACAACATAGTTTGTGATTTTGTTTACAAACTAAATAATATCTTTTAAATTGATGTTTGACGTCTCCTTTTCACGTCGGTTAGCGTAAGTCACCACCAGAGGGCGCTAAGTCAAAATATGTGCAGCTTTCTCTGACGACAAGAGGTCAAAATAATTTAATTAACATTTACCGGATACTATGCCTTTGGAGTTGTGTTTATCACCCAAACCGAGGACTGAGCTGATGGTATAACAACATATCTTCTCTTATTCGAACATTAACCGAAAGCTATGTTTTATCCAGCTAACCTAGCTTTCTAGCTAGCGTTAGCTCGGTAACGTTAGCTGTCATGACGGGCAACGTCAGCACAGCAAGTTAACGTAAATACCCCGCTTAAGTCAAACGAGCAAGTGAACGTAACACTCTGCTCAACCCAAAGCGTACAACAAACCCAGTTATCTGGCGGTTTAAGAGCATTCAATTTATGAAGGAGTCGCTTTAAGCTACAACCGTGCTGCTCCTACAATGAGGAGACTGACCAAGAAGAAGGCTCTGACTCTGGTGAAGGAGCTGGACGCTTTCCCCAAAGTCCCCGACAGCTATGTCGAGTCCACAGCTAGCGGCGGGACAGGTAACATAACAGATACACGAACAGCAAAGACACACGTAGCTTTCAGTTGTTTCGTTTTTATACTGTAAAATAACTAGTTTGACACTCTCTGCAGTGTCTCTGATAGCTTTCACTGCCATGGCTGTCCTCGCCTTCCTGGAATTCTTTGTGTACAGAGCCACTTGGATGAAGTATGAGTACGAGGTGGACAAAGATTACAGCAGGTAAATAAAAGAAAACTATTGTGATTGTTCTCTTAAATCTATTAGCATAGCCAGCATACCTCTTAACTGTATCTACTCTTCATTTACAGTAAATTGAGGATAAATGTTGACATTACAGTGGCCATGAGATGTCAATGTAAGTGGTGAATTTTCCATTTGTATTTAATCAGTATCAAAAAGGACAAATATCTATTTAGGTGATGTGTAAACTCATGACTTAAACTAGTATGTATGGATAAATGCAGATATAGGAGCAGATGTTCTGGATCTGGCAGAGACCATGGTTGCTTCTGATGGCCTAAAATATGAACCGGTGAGTATGTGAGTGCCTTCATTGGCAGTTTATTCACTTCATCAGAAAAGTATTTAGGAATAAAACTCAAAAGGGGAACCTTTTCTAACCCAGAAAATCAACTTGTGTTTCAGTTTCGAAGTGTATTTGTGCTCATTTAACAATTAACAATTTTCTTTCACAATTTTAGGTTCACTTTGATCTCTCCCCAGAGCAGAGGTTATGGCATATGTAAGTTAAGTCGGTGAAATCTTTTTCTGGACATACAGCACATGACATTGTAGGAAACTGTAAAACATGTTGAAAGGTAATTACTACCTTTGCCCTAACTGGTTATTCCACTTTGATTTTAGCAGTTTACTAGTTCCTAGTCCTCACATGCAGGGCAGAGTTGACATGTTTTTTATGTACACATTTTCTTCCTTTTCTATCAAATGAATAATTATATTTAAACTGAAATTGATTGTTTCTTTTCTTGTCCCTCACTGACACAGGACTCTTCTACATATCCAGGAGCGTCTGAGAGTGGAGCACTCTCTCCAGGACGTGCTATTCAAGGCAGCTATAAAAGGAGCTCCTCCTGCTCAGCCTCAAAGGTGAAGTATTATTAAATAAAATACTCGTTTGGGGAGGTTGAATAGTCATTACAATTATAAACCACAAGTACCACCTTCCATATACAGCGATTAACTTGTTATTCTATCCACATTGTGTTGGTTCTTTCCCGGTAGTGAGGACAATTCAAGTCCTCTTACTTCCTGCAGGATTCATGGACATATGTATGTTAACAAGGTGGCAGGGAATTTCCACATTACCGTGGGCAAGTATGTATCCACATGGCTTTATAAACACTTATAATGGTGTGTTGTAGTAATTACAATGACATTATTCAAACTTCACTGTTCATACTTTTGGTAAACATTTATTCGTGTGTTGCTCTTCATCCCTACACAGGCCCATCCCACATCCCAGAGGCCATGCACATCTGGCAGCTCTTGTTAGCCATGACTGTGAGTGAATTATCTTTTTGCGGTACACGTATCTGTTTCACATATGTTTCTTTTCTTTGATATTCATACTTTACTCCTAAAGGTTAGTTTAGTTGTGGGTGTTGTGATCGAACTCACATGATGGGTATTATCAGTTTTTTGATTTGGTGTCCCGTTGCAGCTTATAATTTTTCTCACCGGATTGACCACTTGTCCTTTGGAGAAGCGATTCCTGGAATTATCAGCCTTCTAGACGGCACAGAGAAAGTCTCTGCTGATGGTACGTCTGTGTTGTCAAACACATCTGTTTTTGTATAGCATGTGAGCACTCTTTCGGAAAGATAGTTTGTGTATTGATTTTCTTATTTGCTGCTCAGCTGAGCTCTGTGGTAACCGACATTTTTTCGTTCTCTCCAGCTAACCACATGTTTCAGTACTTTATAACCATTGTGCCGACCAAACTGAACACCTATAAGGTCTCCGCGGACACCCATCAATACTCAGTCACTGAGCGGGTAGGTTTTCATTTCTGTAAAGTTGGTTTATTTGTGTAGTGCCATATGTGCCAGTACGTTAACATTGAATGTACTCCTCCTGCAGGAAAGAGTGATAAACCATGCTGCTGGCAGCCACGGAGTCTCAGGGATCTTTATGAAATACGACATCAGCTCGCTAATGGTGAAAGTCACAGAACAGCACATGCCTCTCTGGAAGTTCCTTGTCAGACTGTGTGGCATCGTTGGAGGCATCTTCTCTACCACAGGTCCAGAACTCGCACATTTAACCTAACATAGCATACAAACCATTTTCAAAGCACACTCTAACATAGGTTTGTAGTTAATGTTTAAGTATCGTCTGATTTTTTGATTAAAGACAATATTCCTGCGAAGGAATATCGTCTGAAAGTGATACTGGATTTCTTATTCTTGAACTCAACACTCAACATAATGACGTGGTTCAGCCAAGCCCTCATTAACATTCACTCCTATGTTTAATGTTTTCTGTCCTGCAGGCATGCTCCATGGTATGGTTGGCTTCTTGGTTGATACCATTTGCTGTCGTTTTCAGATGGGAATCTACAAGCCTCTTAAGGTAAATCAATTCATGAGTCTAGAAATGCATTTGAAAAAAGACAGAAGCTCCCTTTTTTTCTGATTTAGGTTATG
>CAAKHC010007440.1:0-10558 GCA_901007825.1 Macroramphosus scolopax | reverse complement strand
TGCGTGTTTTATTTCAGGAGGATCCTCTGAATACGCAGGCAAACAATGAAACACCAGGACCTCCAGAAAGTTACTCAGAAATGAGTCCTCTCAACTCTGCTGCAGCCAACTGACAGCTCGCCATCATGGCTTCACACCCCAGACAGCAGTGAGCGAAGGAAATATTTTTACAAGTTTTGTTTCCAGGGATGTGTAAATATTTTTTTATGATTTTTAAATAAAGGTTGGATGGGTGTAAGATTCAGCTGTTCATTCACCTGTGAGGGACTGTAATGTATACCTCCACTAATTCTAGTGTCGATCACTGGAAAACAGGAGGACTGAACAGCAGCCTAACAGAATGATTTACACAACCTTATTTAATACAATAATACTTGGTTTAAAAACACCTAACCACCCACACAGGCGTTTTCATTTAAACACATCAGAATCCTCATTCTGGCATTAAATGAGATCTCTACCTGTTTAAGTAGAACATTTGTATCTTTTATTTAATTGGTACTTTAAAAACACACAGCATAACTCTGACCTCAAACTGATTTCATTAGCCACTCTAAAGGATATAATAATATGGGTGTGGGTTTGCAGAGAATTAAAGGGTGAAAGAAGGCTAGGATTTATAATTGTCCCACAAATGTGCCTATTGTGTAAAATGATTGTTGCAAATGCATCTGATTTGTTAAATAAAGTCCTCTTTCAAATTCATCTGGATTCACTGGCGTCAGCATACACGGTTACAGTCTCACCATTGTAGCTGTAAGGAAAGGACTAGAAAAGAGTATTTTACACCATGTCAAGAGTTTATTTGACAGTATTTCAGAATATCTTTCAGTAAACAAGTTTTTTGTTTTTTAGCAAAATGTAATATATCAGTACTGTCGCATTTCATAAAAATAGTTGTTCACGTCTTTGAAACTACAGTATCAATGATACAGTAAACCATATCTGTAGGAATACAGCTGTACAAGGTGAATAGTACACAACACTACACAGTTATACTTTACCTCAATGGCAATTTATGAACGTGCCATCCTCCACAGGTTCTAATAAAGCAGATTTTTTTTTTGATTCAGTATACAAAATCACTCAACAGGCAGGGGACAGCCTGGATGGAGACGGAGGGCTGGATGACAGGTCACCTTTTCTCAACTTCGACATTTGTACATACAGTAAACACATTTCTACAGCCTACTGGCATGTTCAAATGCTCCGCGCTAACATGAACCAAAGCTGTAATCAGCTGTTGGAGTCAGCTCAGAAATATCAAGCTCACATCTTATACTGAAAAAACTACTGTGGTCAAAGATCAGTCTTGGTGCTTTAAGCACAAGGTCTGTCACATGTCTCAGTTTGCAGCTGCATTGACAAGTTAAAAGCAGTTCACCAGTAGGCCCACAGCAGTTTACAAGTACAAATAGAATGTGCCATCATGCTGCATTCAGTCACATTGTCACAATGCACTAGTTTTTATTTTTTTTAACTCATCCGGTCCGCCAGTACACAAAAGCTCTGGTGATATGTTTTGAATGAGAGCAAACATCTTGTTGAGAGAAATAGAAGATACTAACGTATAGAAATGCAGGAGAGCAGTGACTTCATCCCAGGTGTGTCAGTTTATTAGCAGCATGCCGCGACTCTTTGCCAGTAAAAAACCTTTGTGATCAAACAGATTTTTCAATGTTTTTATGTTGCAGATATTCTAAGATTCGGGGAGTGTCGGTACCGCCTGCAACAAAACAACCCTTAAACGTTTTCTATACAGACTGGACAAATAAAGACTCATCTGAAATAGCAGAAAGCATTTTTGATAATGACCCTGTCTTGACAAACTGAATTTTCTACGAAAAGCATGTGATACAGATAAGTCCTCCCTGGATAACTGACCGATACTGACTGACTGAGAATCTTCACAAACACTAGATGTACTGCTTCAGGCTACATTTTAACCCCCTTATGTAGACACAAGGGGACACGGGCAATCGTTGACTTTGATATGATATAGAGCTTAGTGCAGGGGTTGTCAAACCTTTTCATATTCTGGACCCCCTAGTTGTCCCCAAATAAGCCACAGACCCCAAGTTAAAGTGATTCTGCTCAATAGGGTCCTTTATATCTAGAAATGCATTTCACAAGAATTTAATCTGATCCAGGATCACTAATCTGACCATGAAATTAATCAATATATGAATAATTATACATATAATGTTAATGTAATGCTGATTCTTAAAGTTGCTGAACACATTTCCCCCAGCAACTTCACATAGCAAACAAAAAACAAGAAGTTTACAGAAAATAAGAAATTAAAGCTGAAAGAAAGTGACCAGGTATTTCATAATAGACGATCATAAAATTGGCAAAATAAATTCAACAATCAAATGAGAAGAAAACTCAATTTTCAGTTATTAAAATGATATATCTAAAGGTCAGATGAGTGATGGTCGTGTCATGTGTTTAAATGCTTGTGAAAGGTTCCTAAAACCCTTCCATCATTTTACAGAGGACCCCCTGGAAGACCCTCCAGAACCCCGTTTTCAGAACCCTCGGTTGAATGCATCAAGATAACTTCATACACTGCTTGGTGTTAGATCTGCAAAGAAAGAGCCTCAACATCTCAACAGACTGCTGATATGTGTGGATGCTCACAAATATCTGTTTTGCATTCAGCTCCCAAAACACTGTTTAGTTTGAGTAAGGCACTCCGCCCCACCTCACAACCATCGGCCTCCTCTTCCCCACACCGATGCCCCTTTCCCACAGTGATGTGGTACAGTTAGCACAGTAAAAGGCATAGAAATGGGAACTATAGACTGGACAAAATGTTTATGTTGAGCGGTAAATGAATACAACACAGGTTATAAATCTGCACAATGATTGCATGGTTGACTTGTGATCAAGTTGTGTATATAACTCAGAACAGTTCTTACTAAGACAACTGTTTAATGTCGGTTCAACTTGATCAGAAAAAAGATTTTTGTCTCACGAGTAGTGACTGGTGAGCTCCACAGAGAATATCCTCTCTATATTCTACCTCTGAAAGACAAGGGAGTCCCTGTATAATGACACGGTGGTTTATATCCATGCACAGGAGCATTGCCTCCCGAGTTGACTGGTTTTGGTGACTTGCACAGTTTTTGATATGTAGTCATAGACGAGGCCGTGGTAAAAGTGATCCTAAACACTGTCCTTGTGTTTTTTATCTTCTCTTTATAATGTATAATCTAACTACAACACTGCCATAAAAACACCATCAGGTATGTTTTTGAGTTTTCCAAATGTACATATTTTTGACATCTTTACATTTACAGTATATGATATATTGGTAGGCATGTGAGATCTAACATATGTCTGGTTAACCAAGCTGTCACTTGGGTCGTTGCCATGTCCTCCAGGAGCTCGTGTTTCAAGAGAAGTTTCAGTCTCACTGCCTTCATCTGACAGATTTGCACTCATTCTTTCCACTGCACAGAGAAAATGGAGCAAAAGTAAATCTCTTCAACGCACATATGTCTCTCCTGTGAGGAACCTTGTTCCATCTGAGGTTATGTTGCACTCACCAATCTGCCAGATATGGTCAAGCAGTTTAAGGAAAGTTCCACAGAATCACACTCTTGATCCGTCATTGATCAGAACTGCCAAATCTGAGGGTACAAAATGCTTAAATGTTGAGTAATTCCATCAGGTTTCATACTGTATGTTACAATAGCTGCAAAGTTCCTCTGTTTTTAAGGTGGTGGGTGTAATAATCATCTCATAAGAACAAATTAAACATAAAATATGATTTCTGAAGTAGATGGAGAGGAATACAGGACAGAGAGAGTGAGGGAAATACACTTGTTATTCCACAGACAACCATCGGATGGTGAACTGATAGAGAAGCCAGACAGTGTGATCCGCTCCAAACCAGATCCTTTCTACCTGCTTACTGTGGAGGTCCAGGACCTCAGGGTGCCCGGCAGTTTATCAGACCCGGGGACGTTCCACGGCCCAGGGGAGGCAGCTGCACTCCTTGCAGGAGGATCTTCCACTGTTTTAGAGGGGCAGCAGAGCCCATTGGCCCTCTCGTCTTCTCTGGGGAACAGATCTCTGGACACAAGTCTCTCCTGGAGGCTGACATGTCCATCTCCACTGCCAAGAGAGGCTCCATTCAAACTCACATACGGTTCCCAGGGCCAGACAGTGCTCGATGCCTGTGTGTGCAGGCCCTTTCTCTCACAGCAGGGGGAGCAAATCTCCCTCTGATACTCTCTTTTTTCAGCAGACCATCCCAAGACTCTGTCGCCTGGCCCACAGTCCAGCTCTCCACACCCCTGAGAGGTTCCCTGCCCCCTGATGATGCACTTCTGCTGGGTGGACCTGCCACCGGTAGCCCCTCTCATGGAGCTATGGTTTGTCAGCTGTGGAACTTTGTCTGCCATGTACACTGTGGCCTCTAGAGGGAGCTGATGAGGGGAGTCTGGGGCTGAGGCTGGATGGTATGAAGGCAATGGATTCGGGTGGGGTTCGAGGGTCACTTCCTGCAGGGCAGAGTGGATTGTAGAAAGGGAATCCCAGGGGCCGGCACAGTCTGCGTGGGAAGAGATAAACAAGCTCACGCGGACATGAAGATGGAGTAAGTGGCACAAACCAGCATGCACATGCACTGACTGTGAGGAAGCAAGAGAAGGTAAAACAAAGATGTACACTTTAATACAGTCAAACAACACAACCTAATTTTGTCAGGCATACTTGCATGCAAATGTGTGTCAGCAGCACACACTTGTTCATGTGGACCCTCATACTGTTATGGTCCACTTAAGGTTTATCTTAACTAGTTCATTTTCCTATATTTTTGGACGTTTTCATTTTGTGCACAAGGAGTCATTCAGCGTGTGAAAACCATAAATATATTCATAGTTGTGTGAGAGGCTGATCTAAGCAGCCCTGAGCAGATTGATTTCACACAGTCTACTTCACAGGCCTCTTTAGGATTATACATTTTCATCTAGAGGGTCACTTCAAACCGCATTGCCTTACTACAACAAACAATAGCACACACACACACACACACACAAACACATATAGACACAAACAGCTGCTATACTCTCATGCATTAAGTCGTGGTCATGCATACACAAATGCATGCCTACAGCACTGCTCCAGAGCACACACAATAATCAGTATGGAAAGAGAGACATGCAGTTTTTTACAAACCGTGTCTTTAGAGTGGCCCATTAGGAAGAAATAGGGGGAGCTTAGTGTGTCACCTTTCATGCACATGGAGAGGTTGGGAGGTACCATTCCTAAGGGAAGGCAAGTAAAAGCCTATACCAATCATTAGACTTAAAGCAGTGGGGTTAAATCACATGTAGGATAAAGCTGTGGAGATGTTTGTTGATGACAGAGTACACGACCATGGAACAAGAAGTCAAATGCAGATAGATATTAATAGATAGGGTTATAATGCTTGTTAATGTGCTCTTGAGGAAACAAAACAGAATCTGTGGGGGAAAGCCACTGTGGTTAACAACAGTTCATGTCCCGTAAAGAAGGGAGGAAGAGATCAGGTCAGGGACTAAAAGAGGGAAAGAGAAGAGAGAATGGGACATTTAAGAAATATTATTTGTGCCAAGTCAACCCACCATATTCTGGCACCTGTCCTGTGCCTCTCTTCAGCAGCAGCCTGACCCGCCTGCCCCCCGCCTTGATGAGTTCAATGGCGCGGGCGTGAGTCATGTCCCGAGTGCTGTCCCCGTTAATCTCTATGATCTGATCCCCTACCTGGGGGAGACACAGTGGACGTTTCTGTCAATGTCTATTTATCCTTTGAGTTGACTTTTCCACACAGTCTTGTAGTTCGTGCCGACAGAGCGGCCACCTTTCCTAATCTCTAAGCTATTGCTGCCTCATGAGGAAGATGGGACAGACTGTAAAATGAAGACCTGTGTCAATAAAAGAATGGACAAAAGCAAAACACATGACCAGCAACACCTTACTAATTGTGTTGCCTGTTTAATTTTGCAGCATCTTCATATGTGAGCAAGTCATGTGACATTCCAGACTGATGCTAAAACAGCGACTGCCTCCTACTGACAATAACAATCATCTCCTCTTTAGTTTCATCATCCTATACTCGCCAACTCACCCTCATCCTTCCATTGCGTATGGCAGGACCGTCCTCAGCAAGGCGCAACACAAATAGATCCATCTTGTACTCTCTGCCCCCACGGATACTGAAACCAAAACCCTTTGTACTTTTCTCAAGTTCCACCGTGAAGTAATCAAAGTCCTGCAGGGAAAATTAGGAGAACTTGCAATAAACCAAAAGCAAGATATAGTTCATGACTTCAACCCACAAAACAAAAATTAACTGGCTTAAAAATGTAGGTCCAATATTCACTGTATTAGCTCTGTTTCTGGACAATTCCTGAGAGAATATCTGTCTTTGTAGCTGCTAACTCTCACCAGCCAGTCGCTAACTGAGTGTGTTTACTGTTGGTTGCAGAGCAGGTGGCGAACAGTGAGTACAGCTTTTACAGCTTTTAGAGTTTTTAGAATTTAAGTGGACAACTGTGAGCAATAGTCATTTGATGCATTGTTATAATAAACAGATATTGATTGTACTGCAGCTATTTTGGAGTTCACCATTGTGTCGGCTCATGGAGACAGTTCTTGGTCTAAGTGTACCTGTGGTCGGAAGTCTGTAGCGATCGCCAGAGGGAACTGTGCAGCTGCAGGGTGTTGTCTGAAGTCCAGCAGACCGGGCGGGTGTCGGTAGTCCAGCGTCGGGGGCTGTCGATAATCAGTCACCGGCGGGTGACGGTAGTCTACTGGTGGTTGCCTGTAATCAGTGAATGGAGGATGGCGGAAGTCAGGTTTGACATCCTGTCTTGCTTTTACCTCTGATCTGTGAGGAGAAAAAAGCAACACAATAAGGAGCGTATCGTTGTGAAGCAGCACAACGGGATGACGTGTGTCACTGCACACAACCTCACGTGCGTCTTCTCCTTTGAGAGCGGAAGGTGTCTCTAGCTATATGCATTTATGGAAATGTTAGACTGCCATGAAAAGGATGAATGCATAAGAAATGAGAACGGTCACCAAAAAAAGATAGAAATATCACTCACAGTTTTGAAACATTCATCAAGTTCCCACTTGTAAAATGGGCGTAAATCCGTAGCGCTGGGAGTACTAGTCTTCATCTGAGACTCACATGCACACACATCCATCCATGCATGCACTCACACTCTCACAGTTTGGGCACAGTACAGGGCCTGATTGATGGGTTCCTGCATTATAGAAGAGATACCTTAAGGTAAATTATTCACTGACGCTGTAAGAGCTAAGTGGTGTTACTCAACACGGTAGAAGCCGGCCTGAAAGTTAGTGTGACTGGGACAGAAGTTGTCTGCAGTCACAGGTTTTCCCCTGAATGGCAAGAAGATGATGACACACTGTTATCTAAATACAGTTTGATATCTGTTGCATATAAACTGTCCTACTCATTGACGCTTAGCTTCATTAAATGGCACTGCTGAATCCTTTATCTGGTCTTACCTGCCGTCATGTAGGTAGAGCTGTGGAGGGAGGCCAGAGGGCTGGGTGACCGGGCTCTGTTGGGTTCCAGCTGGTACAGGCTGGGCGGCCGCTGATGCAGGAGGGCCAATCATTGCTTGGCTTGTTTGAGCTGGTGTCTGGCCAGACTGGGCAGGTGCTTGCCCCGTCTGTGCGGCCATTTGGCCCGGCTGAAGGGCCGGTTGACCTGGCTGGGGGCCTCCTTGGTTTGGCAGGGCTACAGGGCTGGGCTGGGGGCTGTGTTTCTGGGTCATGGGGCTCTGCTTCTCTGAGCTGGGCCCAGAATGTGACCCTGTGGTGGACAGAAGAGCATGTGAACACTGTCAAGCTCTGAGGCGACGGAATGTAAAACCAACAAAATGCACACAAAGAGAAAACTTGCCACACAAAATCCACATTGTAAAATTTCCCACAAACACTTGCCTTCTTCTGGTATGATGTGCAGTGTCACTGTTAGCCCAGCATCTTTGATGAGCTTGACAATGTCTGCGTGCGGCATGCTGATGATGGACTGTCCGTTCACAGCCAGGATCCGATCGCCCACCTTCAGCTTTCCACATCGGTCCGCAGGGCTGCCCTCGATTATCCGTCCTATTTTATGGGGAACAGCTGGAAGCAGGCAGTTACAAGGTGGATGTCAGCACCAATTCTGGAGAACGTTTACTGAACAGTTCTGATAGAACGTTTAAAGTGGAGGTATAATAACATCTCAAACCATGTGACTCGCCAGACATTAACTTGAAATACTGCAATAATCCCCTTCAATATTGTATAATATATCTGGATGCACCAAGCAGAGAAAATCCCTGAGGGGTTGTTGAACACGCACCAACACATCCTGAACTAGTGTTTGATGTCATAATGACGACTGTGTAGTAAAACCTCTTTTGGGTGTAAGCACATTCCTGGGTGTATGAAGAACCCCAGAGGGGATATATACAATCTTCCATATATATGTATATATATATTCATATTCACAACATGACACTAGGTATCTGTTTAGGATATTTCCATATGAAGTTCTTCAGTGTGCAATCAGTCCAAGCTGACACTCAAATTCCACAATGAATTGAAGATAAAAAACAACTCAAACCAAAAGGAGTTCAACAACAAACAAGAGAAACTGAACATAAAAAACAAGTCGATTCCAATTTGACGTCAGCTAATGAAAGTTCTGAAGCTATTAAGTGGAATAAAAACACCACTTGATTAAATTAACTGCCAAAGGATATTAAGCCCACTGTTGTTGGATCATGCTTTCAGTGGACATGCAGTGAAAAGACTCTTCAAATTTAATATATTTTATACTTAAGAAACTGAAATATTAGCAAGAACCCACAACCATTCAGTCCGTCTGGATCATTGGTCATTTACAAATCCCCGTTCCAGACAGAAGCAACTCACTGATGACAGCAGCGTTCTCCGGCCTGTTCAGGGAGCTGATGATGACGAAGCCGAAGCCTTCGTTCTCCTTGCGGTGAATGACCACATCACTGGTTTGTGAGCTGGCAGGGACAGCAACCACCGGAGGGCCTGAGGCCGAGGCCGAGGCCGCGTCGCTACGCGGGGAGCTGTGTTGTGTCGACACTAAGCTCGGGCTGCGGCCATTCACAGGACACAGTTCCCCTGAAGGTGAGGAGGCAAAAAGAGGCACAAAGACACGACTTAAATCAAACAGCTCTCCTGCTGTAAATGCAACTAGTTTAGTCACAGTGACCATGTATTAAAAAACATGATTTAATATGAACACATGGGTGTGTGTAGGATCATCTACCTCAGAGAGGATGTGTGACTGAGAAATATCATGCACACAGTTTCCCAGCACGTTTATCACATCCAAGTTGTCTTTTTAATCTGATGCCAGTAAAATGTGCAGACATTTTGTTAGCTGTGAATAAAAACATCTCCTCACCAGGCGTTAGCACCCTCCTTCTCACAGTCAAGCTGACTTGACCGTTGCGAGCGGCTGCGTGCATCAAGTCTATTACGTATTTGTGTGGTTTCCCAGCAACCACATTTTTATCCACAGAAATGAGCTCATCTCCAGGTCTGAGTCGCCCATCACGCTCAGCAGGAGTGTTCTCGATTATAGCGCCAATCACAATCTGTTCAAAGACAATCAACATTAGCAGCATAGATGAAGGTAAAGAGGATTAAACAGAGCCACGGTGGAATCGCACATCCCTCATCCAGCCTGTAAACTGCTTTTGGGAAATATATTTCTCATGCCGTTTTACACTTCCACAGGTTAGCAAGGCGTTTGTTAAGTATGGGAGGTACTGAGCACAGCAGAGGGTCACGACTGTGTTAGAACGCCAACTTGTGCTTGCGTGCATGTGTGTGGAGAATGAATTAACTGGAACTAGATTAAGAGTGTGAGATGAGGTTAACTGCAGGTAAAAATCGAGTGGGTGTGTATGAGATTAAATGTGTGTGAGGTCCAGCCCGTCCCATACGAGCCTTGTCACGGGCGTCCGGACTCACAGCCTGCACGGCCTCGTCTCCCCCAAGGATGCGGAAGCCGAACCCTGTCTTCTCCCTCAGAAGGTGCACCTCCACCTCTTCATATTCTGGACCTGACACACAGATGCAGACAACATACTGTAGGCTTGCTCTTTGTTTTGACAGCAAATCAAATGCAACGTAAAGCTCGATCTCCCGTCAGTCGCTGACACACTTAAGTGTTCTACACTCACGGCGGCTCTCGTAGATAGCCCTTGACTTTTCGTAAAGGTCGTAGGGGTCAGGCTTATTAAGGTCAAAGCCTTCAGTCGAGTCAGGCACGGAGGTGCGGTGCTGGGGCTGGTTAGGGAAGGGCGTGCCAGGAGGCAACAATGTGCCGGACAAGTTCGCTTGGGGGCTTCCATGTGGGTCCCATTGATCAGGTAGCTACAAAGAAAACAACAGTTACTGTATAATAAAGGAGATACATTGATTACATTTGTTTTTGTTTATTTCTTTTAAAGGAAATGTGGCAAACCTAGGTCATGTGAATTTACTGATTTTA
>CAAKHC010007438.1:54467-55609 GCA_901007825.1 Macroramphosus scolopax | reverse complement strand
CTAATCTGCAGCTTTACATCACCAGTGATAGTTGGTCAGAACTGAAGTATCTTTGCTGCCTTCTTCACGTCTGGTTCTTTGCTCGGTTCCATCCGGTCCAGCTGCCGTTCATTGTAGTAATCGAATGTTTTACTTTTGGTTTCGTAGTTTCCACTTTCACAGGAAGTCACGCTGCAGCACATTTGAATGAAACTGATCTTATTTTTTAAATTCCTTCATTCATTTTGTGTCGGGAAAATTCTTCTTTGCATGTGACCCATCTACAGTGACACACACAGTTACACACAGTCACACACACACACACACACACACACACACACACACACACACACACACACACACACACACACACACACACACACACACAAACACACACACAGACACAGACACAGACACAGACACACACACACACACCTTGGTCTCTCAATTATTGGACCAGACACTCGCTAGTTTCATGGAACAAACAAAACCAAACACCAAGACATGAAGAGACATCAGGAGACATCAGGAGACATCAGGAGACATCAGGAGACATAAAGAGACATCAGGAGACATCAAGAGAATCGAAAACTAAAAGAAATTCCGTTGAACATCATGTATTGCTCATTAAAGGTCCAGTGTATGTTCTAGAGGTGTAGAATCACCTCCATCTACGAAGAGAACGGGTCCTCCTCACTCAGCTGGCCATGCTGCACATCTACAGGAGCCCAGAAGGACTTTCTTGTGTCATACTTGTTTAACTTTCCCTCATATGAATACGGAATCATACGAGGGGGGTTCATCAATCGGTACACCACTAGGTGTCACAAGATCCCACACACTGGCCCTTTAAAGAGGTTTAATATGTCACATTCCCACATTGAAATATATATATGAACTATATATTTGTTGAATCGGTGATGCTCTTCATCGGGTCACCTGTCGTGGCCTCGCTGCCCTGCGGCTGCAGGCTGCAGTAATGGTTTGATGATGAGCCCAGTAAATCAATGAGCTGCAGAGGTTCACTTATCTGATCTACTGAGCTTCTGCGTCTGAAACTCAGCCAACGGGACTCGACCTCTGATTACTGCAGTGAAATTAGAATTCTAATAATCGAGGTTGATAATTCATCACGGTCGTCTCCATAAAGACCATGAAGGATG
>CAAKHC010007438.1:9467-49467 GCA_901007825.1 Macroramphosus scolopax | reverse complement strand
GGCGGGAGAAGGTCCACGCCGTCCTCTCCCTGATGTCAGCCGGGATGTCCGACTTGTCCTCGTAGCCCAGGAAGTAGTGGGTGAAACGCATCGAGGGGAAGTCGATTTTCTGGAGCAACCTGAAGAGGAGAGAGAAGTGAGCTCCCACAAGGCTTTAAGAAGGACATAGTGTGTGAACATGCTCGGGGTGTTTGGAGACTCACGTCAGGCCCAGGACTCGTGTGTAGAAGTCCAGAGACCGAGCCGGGTCTTTGACCCTCAGCATCGTCTGCTGCATCATGTAGTCCTGCAGAGACCAGAGTCAGACAGCTCAACATCCCATCAAGATGGTTCAAACACTTCTGTCACAGGTCAGCTTCTCCAACAGGACGTGAATCTTTTCTCTGGTCCTGTCGTCACTGCAGAGCTGAAGATTAACTTCAGGTGCCTCTTCTGCAGGTCCGTACAAGCAGAACCACAGCAAGTAGAACATATGGTTGGAAAGTTGTCGACTTTCCACTGAAGAACCGAACTTGTTGGTGCAACATGTCGTCAGACATGCTGTCAGTCAGTCTGCAGGCCTCAGCAGAGCTGCAGCCAACAGGTCCGACTGCATCGCAGCGCTCGAGTCTCCTGCAACAAACACAAGTGGAACAAATAAATCTAACACATGGACAGCGTCACCTTTGTGATGGGGTCTCCGTCTTTGCAGGCAGCAGACACAGCTTCCTCGGACAGACCTCGGTCCTCCATAGCTCAGATCAGGCTGCTCAGGATACCTGGACACTGTGTTACCTGGTCTGTGCTGCATTCAGGTGCAGCTCAGAATATTCTGCATCATCCTCCAGGAGCGCTTCAGGGACGGAGATGAGAGGACACCTGATTCATCAAAGCTTTCCAAACTTCAAATGCTGATAACTGGTTTGTCTAATAACACCGATGTGGCCACTCGAGGAGTTCACCAATATAAATATAAGATCTCAGAAATAATTGAGCTAACAGGATTGTATTTACACACAACTCAAGAAATAGATAATAATACTTTTGCCTTCTGGGGATCCAAATGATTCTACTTCCTGTTGATCATCATGATCATGTGACAACTTAAAAGCTTTTAAAAGGACTAAAATGTAAATTTGAACTGACTTAGTGTGTTTTTAATGACTCCTGAAGGATTCTGATCCTCGTGGTTCATGAAGAGCATCAAAAGTGGAACTTGGAAATCTAAGAAAACTAAAATAGCATGTGGCGTTCCTCAAGGATCCATCCATGGTCCCTTCAATATGTACATATCGACACGTATGTACAGACTCATCAGGTCTCCTGATCTCCTGCCAACATCACAACAGATCAACAGATCCCAGGTGAGCTGATCTCCTGAGTGTTGTTGAAGGCAGCAGTCAGAGGAATGCGGCTGCAGGTGTGGACAGGTAGTGGAGACGTCACCACGCCCTGCTCACAACCTGCACACACACACATATCAAGAGTGTGTGTGTCAGTGACACACACAGTTCAAGGGTCACCTGACGCTATGGAACTTTGTGTTTTTGTGATTTCAGCTTTAAAACTTCAGTTTGTGAAGAATATAGTCGCCAGTTTACGTTCGTCATTTCAAGCCTTCCTATTGGTTGGAAACTCTTGTGCCAGCTGGGTGTCGTCGGTCGTTCATGGCGCCGCCTGCAGGTCGTCAGTGAGGCTGGTTGGTCGACGCTGAGAACAAGTTGACTTCTGTGTTTTGCAGTAAAACGTCTGGACAGAGGTTGGATGGAAGATCCGTTTGTTTGTGCTCAGCGAACCGTCAACAACCAGCATTAAACTATCATCCTGAACATCACAAAGCTGCCTCCTTATTGGAGGAACGTTTCAAGGACCAGAGATGGATCTCCAGGAGGTCCGTTGGAGGTCTCTGCTCTCCGAGGGACGACACACCAGCTATCCGCTGCTGAGTGGAACCACTGACGGAGGCTGATGGAGAAGATGTGAGGACACCTCCAGTCTCTAAACAACACTGTATCCTAGCAACGCAGGCTGCATCTCCGAGGACCAGGAGCCGTTGGAACCAGGGAACCAGGCTGAGGGAAGAGCAGCTGGGACGGCCCCTCTGACAGCTGGGATCAGTCCTCTCATCCTCCTCGGTTACCTTCTACGGTGTCTTCCTGTCCCAACACTCGAGTTATGAGTCGGAGTGCGACAGCAGGAAGTTAAAATATTTAATTTAGCTCATCAGCAATTTACTTTTTACGAGTGCAAATATAAAACCAGCTTTAATGAAGAAGAACAACAAGAAGAACAAATCAGGACCTGATTAATGAAGATATTCTACACTTTTATTCTTCATCTCCTTCAGTCTGGAGGCGGATGAAAAGAAACTCAATAATAAAACAGGTTTTATAATACAAACTCTTGTCCAACCACATGAAGTCAGCCTGAAGCTGTCAAACGTCGTCGTCTTCTTCTTCTTCTTCCTGGTTTGAGGAGCAGAGGAGAGATGGTCTCATCATCTCCGGGCTGCCTTGCGGTTCTCCAGCAGCAGAACCACCAGCCGGTTCTTGAGCGACGGCAGTTTGCTGCTGTAGTTCTGCTGCAGGACGGACGCCAGCTTGCAGCGCAGGCTGTGCAGGGCGCCGCGCTCGGGTTGGTTCAGCAGCAGGTGGAAGAACTCCAGCCACAAGTCGCTGTGGGGGTTTCTGCAGAGACAAGAGGCTTGTTGACACATCTGGACCGAGGAGATCAGATGAAGAGACACAAACATGACCAGGAACCAGAGAAGTGAAATATCTGAACATTCAACCAGCCGGAGCAGGAAGGAGGCCGACGCCCCCCGTGATCATCATCCAGACCTTCTGAACGCAGCGTTGGTCTTCCACACGCCGCCGTCCTTCGTGACCTGCATGTACGTCCCGAACAGCAGGCAGTAGACAGTCCCTGCTATTCCAAAGTAATCCGTCTGCAGAGACAGGACACACGGCGACACGTGAAGAGTCAACTCGTCAGGGTACAACCATACTGATGTGGTGAAGGAGAAGCTGCTCGTCCTCACCTGGTAGCTCCACGGCTTCCCGCTGAGCATCTCCGTGCACTGGAAGCCTGATGTCAAACACTTGGTGGTGAACGCAGTGCCTTGTGGGAAAAGCTCCATGTCGACGCTCTGACCGAGGTCGATGAGGACGAGGCCGTGGTCCACGCTCTCCGGATGAAAGCACGAGTTCTCCAAGAACCTGAGAAACAGAGCAGGAACTGTTTGATACCTGGGAACACACCTGGTGTGTGTGTGTGTGTGTGTGTGTGTGTGTGTGTGTGTGTGTGTGTGTGTGTGTGTACCTCTGACCCAACATGAAGTTGTCAGGCTTGATGTCGGCATGGATGATCTGGATGCTGTGAAGCTGCTCCACCATGTGCAGGATACAGATGGAGAAGAACATGACGAGAGGCTGCGGCATCACTTTATCACTCAGAGTTTTATAGATGTTCACCGCGTTCTAGAGGAGGAGGGGGTGGAGGGGGAGGAGTCAGTTCACAGAGACGTCAACAAACCTCACACTCTGCTGGGTCGTTGAATGGTGATGCTGATCACCCTCGTCACTGGTCCACACTGAACATCCCTCGACAACATTCTGTCTGGATGTTTTAAATCTCTCCTTCCTTCATCTTCTATACCTGATGACCTTGTTAAAGGCAGAATGACGCCCGTCAACGTACCAGCAGGGTGCCGTAGTTGTGCAGCTCTCCGAGCAGCACGCTGCCGTTGTTGAACAGGTGAGCCGAGCGGACGGAGCTGTAGAGGTGACGGAGGTCCGGCTGCAGCCGAGCGTCCAGCTGAGTGTTGATGTAAAACTCCCAGGGATTGGCCGGTTTCTGCACCTGTCATGGTGAGAAGATCATTGGACCCGGCTGCTTCACCAACACTCTGACACCACGGAAACATTTGATCACTGAATCAGAGGAAACTAGAATTCTTTCTGAGCAGATGTTTACTTCTCTGGAAGGATCACTGCGTGGAACACAGAGGGACCTGCAGACCTCATCTCACCTTCAACACCATCTTCTCTGACGTCTCCAGGTCGGTCGCCTGGTAAACTGTTGCAAACGCTCCTTCTCCGAGGACGCAGTCCACTCGCAGGGACGCCGTTCCTGTCAGAGGCCGGAGAACCACACACACAATAACTACACTGCCTGTATATATATAGTACCTGACCACGGTGCAGCTCTCCTCTTTACCCATGCTGATGGTGATCTTGGGGCTGATGTTCGGGACGTTGCACTGCCAGGTGATGCAGCGAGGGTCGGCGGCGAGAGGCGGGTTCACCGTGGACAGCAGATCAGAGATCAGCTGGTGGTTCCAGGGATCAGAGAGCAGCTGGGCTGGTTGCAGGCCGAGTCTCTGGCCTCTGTCCGGACTCATCATGGGTTCATCCACGGCGCCGGCCTGCGGCGGGCTCATTGGCACGTCGGCGCCGAGACGCAGCTGTTCTGGACTCATCGGGACGTCGTGGCTCCAGGCAGGACCAGCGTCCTCCGTCTGCAGCTGACGTGGACTCAGGAAGACGTCCGGGTCCGCCTCCACTGTGACTGCGGGGCCTCCGATGAACGGCCGGCCGGGGTGGGGGGGGCACTCCGGACTCATGGGAACATCACAGGTGGGTTTGTGGCTGGACTCTGAATCTTCAATGATTGTAAACGCCTCCCTTCTGGGTCTGAGGGAGCTCTCAGGGGGGGAGCGCTCTGGGCTTGTGTAGACCTCCCAGCCGGGTCCTGCGGTCCTGGCGACAGAGGAGTCCCACGGGCAGAGCGTCTGGTCCCTGAAGGACAGCACAGCTGGGGGAGGCGGCTGCACCATGGTGATGGAGGAGGAGGTCAGGCAGTGCTGCGCGGCGGCGGCCAGCCCCTCGCCCACGATGGTGCCCTGTGATGCTGAGGAGGGAAGCAGCTGACTGACGGCGGTTCCAGAGAGCTTCTCCTCAGACGGACTCTGCTCGATGATGGGGCTGAGGAGACACAGCAGATCCAGTCAGGTTCACCTGGTTAGAGGGCGGCACAGAGAGCAGCGGTACAGGTTTCACACAGCGAAGAGGAGCGAAGGACGGGAAGGTCACCTGAGCTTCTTGGGCTGACGTCTGATGAAGGCGTTGTCATCTGCATCACCGCCATCACAGTTGGTGTCTGGAGACAAAGATAAACATCAGCGGGCGGAGCTCAACCAGAAGACTCAAATAGAGGAGGAGGAGGAGGAGGAGGAGGAGGAGGACTGGTACCGTGCTCATTGAAAAAGGTGAAGGGAGTTTTGTGTGTGAACGGAGTCGACACGAACTGGGCCAACATGGCGAAGTCTGTGGTGCTGTTGGGACACGCAGCCAGCGAGTTGAGCGAGTTGTCGCGAGCTCCCCACATGGTGCTCTCGTCCGGCATCAGGTCGGAGGGCGTCTCCTTCAGGGAGGAAAGGGGCGTTTGGAAACTGAATGACATTTTCACTGAGCTCTTCTACAGCGGCTGCAAACATCTTCATTACGGGACGTTGATCGTCTTCATACTCACGTTGGGTCTTTCTGGCTTCGCCACAGCGAGTTCAGCCAGAGCTCTGATTGGTTTAGACGAGGCCGCAGCGCTGAGCACAGGAAGAAGAAATATCAGGAGGATTACTGACATGATGACGAGGACGGAGAGACATTGTTATACACCTCAAACAGCCCGGATTCATCTTGTCTCCTAAAGAGATTCTGACAGGGCGACTTCACCGACGGTCTGGAGGAGATGTCGTTGGTGACAGTTATTAAAAGGTTAAAGTCTTCACACGTTTACAGAACTTCATCAGGTGTTGACTCCTCCTGACGCCCAACGTGAAGAGTCAGTTCAGAGGATGAACACTGGGTGGCGCCACAGGCAGACTTCATCTCTTCAGTGTTTCCACCAACAACCTCAACAAATCTTTTCTGGAGGTTCCTCTCGCTGTCGCTCTCTACTCTTTGTTTACCTTCCGTTCTCTTTGTCGGTGTCGTCCCTGAAGATGGTGAACGGGTCTGTGGCGGCGGGCTTCGGGGACAAGCAGGCGCCCCCTAGAGGATCAGGGAAAAACAGAACTTAAGATGATTCAGTCCTTCACAGCTTCATGCTCATGAGATGAATTCACTTGTTTACCGTTTCCTGTGTTTCCGTCTGCCGTGTTGTTGAACGGGTCCTCGAGCAGCGTCGGAGCCTGGAACATGTCCATGATCACGTCTGGAACACACATGGAACAACGGTTGTCAGACATCCCACCCGCCAGTGCGTCCTTCGGATCGCAGCTCATCAACAACGTGCTCACCCAGCGCCTCGCGTGTGTTGACAGTCGGTGACGGCAGCACCCGTGACGGCGTGGCCTGAACAAACCCCAGCGAACTGTTGGGCGTGATGTGAGACAGGTTGGCTGTGACTCCGCCCTGAGACACTGAGACACAAAGAGGAAGGTTGAAGACATGGAACATCAACTGTCAGGAGAACCTGGCGGTCGGTAAGGAACCGGTACACGACTCCCATCCTGGGATGCTTTGGGGGAGGGGTGGAGCAGGACAGGATGCAAGAATAATTGCCGGCTCATGACTTGATCAAACAACAGAATCGCTTGCGGTTCCTTGAACGAGTCCGGACCCTTAGACTGGCAGAAGTTCCAGACTCTTAAATCCACCTGACGGACCGTAAGAGGCTGCAGCCAGGATGCCGTCCACTTCCTGTCCTGCCTAGAACAGTTCAGGGGGGCAGTGAACGTGTGAGAGCCGCCGACTGCTCGACTTACCATCCAGTTTGTCTTCGGGCTCTGCCGGGCGACTGACGTCTCTGGAGGGGAAAGAACAGGAAACAACACCGGTTACGTCTTTCTGCTTCTCCAGATAACAGGAACCCTGAGATCCCAGACCCAAAGGAGCTACTCACAGGCGGGCGGCGGGCGTCTCCAAGCTACCGTCGCTCTGACGGAGGACGGCAGCGGAGAAGCAGGCGGGCGTGTGGATCGATGGGTTCCTCTGCTCCATGCTCACCAACTGCTGACCTGACGGAGGCGGAACCATCGAGGCCTGGATCACAGACGCTGAAGCTTGCGTCGGTTCTGGCCAATGAATGCTCCTGTCCACCAGGACAGAGGGATGATGGGATACCTCTGAGCTGGCAGTGTTTGTGTCGGTGGGGCGGCTCTGCCGTTGAGCAGCTTGGGGTGCTGCACTGGACCCGTGGGTGGAGGTCAGCTGGGTTTGGAGCCTCAGGCCAAGAGAGCGCCTGCTGCACAGATGGTTGGAGGGTCGCGGACGCCCGGAGGAATGCTGGGGAGGATCTGGGTTGACGCCGGCGGCCGTGTCGACCACACACACCTGGAGCAAAGAGAACGAAGGGTGAGTTTGTGCTCATGATTAAACTTTGTGTTCCTTTATTTAAACGTTATGTTTCAAATGTACGTTTAAAACCTGCCAGCAGATGTGAGGTGATTGTGTGAAACAGCTGTCAACCCCAGGCCTGATGGTGAAGAGCTACAGACCTGCTCCACCCACTCTGGGGTTGGACCACCACTGCACAGCTGCTTCAGTCAGTCAAACACATGTCAGCACAAATCTCACCGTCTGTGCCGCCTGGCTGCTGACGCCTCCGCAGGGTTGCAGGTTCTGGTTCAACTTCTCTAACATGCCCTGAACGCTCAGGAGGCCGCTCTTCTGCTGCCACAGCATCTCCTCGTCTTCAAGCAGAACACAACCACATATTTAAATAAGCTATTACCCAACACATAGTCGCAGTGGTCCACTGCAGTTTGATGTAGAACCGTCCTACCGTGTTCCCGGTCCTTCTTCTCCTGCTGCTCGAGGAGCTCACGGAAGTACTTGGCTGCTCGGACCTCCTCGAAGCAGAGTTCAGATCCTTCACACACCAGTTCATCCTTCGAGTACGCCGGCACAGTCTGAACGCCGGAGCTGAGGCTGGAGGAAACAGCCCCCGAAGTCTCGGAGCGGGAGACTCTGTGGAGACGAGGTGATGTCATACGTCGTCGAACACACTCGGCAGTTTGAACACGTTTGAAGGGAACATTCGTGTCCCGGAAGCTCCTCAGACAAACAAACGTTCCTCCACTTACATTATGGTGGTTTTACTGGCAGCTGGTTTCAATGGATCCACAGCAGCCTGGAACAGAAGCAGCATGTGTGTGTTGGTTTGGGAGGCGAACGGGAGGTCATTGAAATGTTACTCAATCACACACCTTCACCTGAACAGCAGGCTCTCTGTGGGACATCTGATTGGTTAACTGGGAGTTCTGCAGAGGGTTTCGACCTCCTGCTTCCCAAAGACACATAATGATGAGTGAATTCGACTCCGACACCTTTGGAACAAATGAAAAGTAATAAAGTGTGTCTGCTCTCACCTGATGCTGTCGTCTGGCTTCTGGTTCGGGTCTGAAACTGCCTGCAGGTCAGAGGGGTTTTAATCACATTGAGAGTGTGTTGTTTCCAACTAAAGAGCTCCACTCTGCATATATACATTATATAGTGCATGTACCAGATGTCTGTCATGACCTTCTGTTTATTTGAGTCTGAACATGTGACATCTATTGTTGACCTGTCCGTCCTGGGAGTGAAACGGAGCGAGTATGTATGAATGATAATCACTGATCCTGCCAGACTGCTGGTGAAGAAGCAGACTGGAGGTGGAACGTCAGAGGGAAGTGTCTCCGTCACCTGTATTCATGGAGCAGCCTGTCGGCTGGCTGTGCCTGGTTCTCAATGGCTTTCTGGTACAAAGCATCTGCGTGGTCATTCATTCCCTTCTGTTCAAAGTGCTGAGCCCAGGCCAGGTAGAGGGCTGCAGTCCTGGTCCCGACCCCCTTACTGTAGATGTGACTGAACAGCGCGACAGGCTCCGAATAATAACCAGCCTGTGAGGCAGAGTGACGACATGCAATCCAACATCTTAGCAGAATAAATACCAAACTAATTCTGGTTGAGTGATAAAAAGAATATTATAGTTTCCCCTGTGAAATTTGTATTATTATTATAAGCCCAATTAGACCCGTGTTGCCTTGTCACTATAAACATACCTGTTTATATCCCACCACATCACAGACTTCCTATCCACCCATTCTACCTTCAGGTGCATCAGGTCAGCTGCCATCTAAACTGGACCTCATGGGTGAGCCCCTCTTTACTGCTGCAGTCCCTGGACCCCCCCCCCCCTCTCAGATCTGCCCTCCAGCGACTCCTTTAAGTCGAGCATCAAAACCCACTTTGTGGGTCATTGTTAAACAAGTATATGCTACAAGCATGATTTCTGTATCTCCACAGAATCTGACTCACAGATTTGATGCAGTAGTTCACATATCTGATGTCGTTTGCGTATCGCTCGACATCCAAAAACCTTTGCACAAGACTGTCAAAAACCAGCGACATCCCACTGCCGTCGTGTGCAGGTAAACGTTCCTCCAGGTACTCCACGAATCTACGAGAGGGAACAGTAAAAGTGTCCATCAGATCTCTCCACTATTATTCATGTTGACATGTCAGACACGGAGCTGTGGAGAGGAGGGATTAACAAACAATAACTGGAAACACAGCAGTGAGATGCATTTTATATATAATATCATCTAAAAGACATAATAGTAAAAGTGCATTGGAGTTCTCTGAGGTTTTCCTGCATATTTAAAGAAGTGATATGTGTGGGTGTTTTGGTCGGATGAGTGTTCAAATTCCTCATCAATATGTGCTTGTTCACCTTAACAGACCACAATCAGTAATCTCATACCACACCTAACCATGACCAGGACCTGAATCCTAATCCCCGCTGCGGAGTTCCAATACGAGGCGGGACGTACTTTGACGATGGAACATATTTCAACATAACACCGGTGAAGTTACTTACTTGTCCCATGGATCCAGAGGGTCGTCTCCTGTGTACGAGCTTAAACTGCTTTCGAAAGACCTGCAAGGTTAAATAGTTGGACAATTAAGCAAGTCAGCAGTTAGACACGTTTAATATTATTCATAATTCAAACATGCATCCATGTTAGCGACACCCAAGCCAACCGTTAGCCAGAAGCTAATGTTCAGCTAGCTAACGCTGACTTAACTTACTGCAAATATGTGGCGACGTCCATTTCTCTCCAATATAGAAAATCCAAAGCCGCGAGCTAACTTGTGAGTTATTCTTTGCCGACCTTTATGATCGTGTGGATATTGTATTTATAACTTTTCTCTAAAGGGGTTTCATCGTTGGGATTGTTTCTTTCTGCGGCAGTTCCGAGTACATTTGAAATCTCGCGCACAGCCTATAGGAACACGAGCCTTCACGGTCTACCAGGAAGCCACGCCCCTTTCACATTACCACATTTCCGGGGAAAAAACTAGACACATAATGCTCACAAAATAAAAGAGAAGAGTTTAAATAGTTTTTTAAAGTTATATGAGGAGAGTTAAAATGCATCTACATCTTATTTTTTTAGCATTAAAAATTGAAAGTAAGTCTTATCTGATATTAAGCAATTTTGTACAGAATTTATGGCACCACATTTAGGAATGTAATTTAAAAAATAAATGATGATTGCTTAATTCTTAGATTAGATTAGAAAACCTTTATTTGTCCCACGACAGGGAAATTTACATAATTATAGCAGCAAAGAGATAGTGCACACATTAAAGAGCACTTACAAGATATATAACAACAAATAATAAGTAAACAAATGAATAAGTAAATACGTTTTGCAGTATTGCACATAAGTTATTGCATGTAAGTTATTGCACCTTATACAGCACAACACAGTATTGAAGTGAAGACAGTGAGTCCTTGTGGAGAGATGGTGGTCCACCCCTGACTGCTCCAACTTGTCCCTCAGCAGGATGGGCTGGATGGTGTTGAAGGCACTGGAGAAGTCAAAGAACATGATTCTCACCATGCTGCCAGCCTTATCCAGGTGGGAGAGGGATCTCTGAAGGAGGTAGAAGACATGGTTTCAAACATACATTTTATGTAAAATGCATGTTATATACACATATTATAACTATTCAAGTCACAGTAATGTAAACACATAATAGCTGTGATTTTTGTCCAACAAATTGTACAGGACAGTACTGGTGTAGAAGAGGTAGTCAAATCTGCATCCTCATCACACAAACACTTTGTCATATTGATTCTACGTCATATACCTACTCTATTTCAATCACTTATTATATTGTATCCATGTTATAAAATGTTATTCTATTTTATTTGCTGTTTTGTATCAATGATATTACATATTTTTCACTCACCTCTTGTCATTGTATTTGCTTTTGTTTGTTTTTTGGTTGTGTTCTATATGTTTTGTCTCACTTTTATTTAACTATGTTCCCTTATTATATAGCTTATATAGCTATTGTATATTTATATTTTATACATTTTCATTTCAATCGTTTTTACTTCTTCGCCTCCAATGTTTTCTTGCTTGGTCTTATTTGTTGCTTTTAGACCGATCTGATGTAGCTTTATTGTGGTGAGAGTTGCCACCGGAAGTCTGTGTCTGTTAGCTGGCTGTCTGAAAACTGATAGGCCCATGAAAAGCATTGTTAGAAACCCCGTACATGCAGGCCAGACGCAGGGCCATTTTGTTTCACAGGGAGTAAAGAACCCGACCTGAGCAGCACCGGCACCGGGAATTTTTTTGCTTTTTTTGAAGCATTTTACCTCGGCGGATCAGCATCGTGCGCTCAATTTTAAATTTGCATGGTATGTACACGCCGACTCAGCTGTTATGCCTATCAAACAGGCTGTATTTAGGTTATTCCACGATGCATATCAATGTTGGATGCTTTTGAGCAACATAGCAGCTAGCTTGCGTGGCTAGCCGGCATTTTGAAAAACAGTCTAGCTTTGATTGATAGTACATTACAGAAATTCAGTATATTGGCATGAGCTGCTCCAGACTTAAAAGACCGTATACCACGAAAGCGTATGTATTTCATACTTTAAGCCACCCGGGCTGTTCCTCATGCGACTGACTCTGGCCTGCGACTTGCCGGATTCAGCCACGCTAGCTAACATTAATGTTCAAGAGACGTGGTGCAGTTTCAGTCCTTAAATATTATTTATTAGCTATGTAGAGACGGGGTAGCATGGACTGGAACCCTGGTGCAGATGAGTTCCAGTCGGTTAACACTCTCCTGCCTCCCCATGCTGCCTCAATAATGTACCCGCGGTGTACAGTACAGTAGCTCTCAGGTGACGCTCCAGCCTGATGGCGCCAAACTGCATACCTCGTCTGTCGCCCCACTGTCACGTGGTGATGTTGCTAATGGGTGCTGTCATCTCACCTGCACAGATGTCCGGAGACATGGCCACCGATCACGTTAACGGGAACGGAACGGAGGAGCCGATGGACACGACCGCGGCGGCGAGCCAGTCGGAACACTTCCCGGCTCTTCTGGAAGCCGGCTTACCTCAGATAGTAGCTGAGAAGCTGGATGAACTCTACGTAGCAGGTGAGCAGAAGTTTCAACCCGTCTAAGCATTTCCTTTGATCCACATGTTTGATTCATACTAATGAGAGCAAAGTATGTAACTGAAAGACGAGTTACATAGCTGGAATGTTGACTGTTGCTATTTAAAGACTTCCTGGAACCCTGTTTTGACAGGAAGCTTGTTTATTGTCAGAAGAGGAAACTTTTCCTGCAGAGATTAGTCAAATATAACAACTTGTTGTTGCACACATTTAATATTACATTACTCTCACGCTGTAGTGCATTGAAACTGGACTGAATGAGGTCAAGGTTTGTGATCATATGAAGGTCAGGTCAGTAGATTCAAGCCAGCTGGTACTGAGACACTCGGAAACAGAAGAGCAGCTGTGCTCAGCTGCAGCAGGTGAATTCCACTCTGTTCTGCAGGCACAAGGAGTGAGGTCAACATGTTGGTAGAAAACATGTTTGAGTCATATTGATCTTGGTTTGTGAAAGTATCGACTGTACCAGTTGATTTCTGCTGCAACTCCAGTGTGATTGTGTTGAAACATTCATATTCACATTAAGGATCATATTTACTTTAAGTTTTCCTTGTGTTCACCAGGTCTGGTAGCACATAGTGACCTAGACGAAAGGGCTATTGAAGCTTTGAAAGAGTTCAATGAGGAGGGAGCCCTGCAAGTGCTGGTCCAGTTCAAAGAGAGTGATCTGTCACATGTGCAGGTAGCCATAATTACGTACTTTCATCTCTTGAAAGACCATCTTTACTTTAAGCAGTTGTCTTCACATGTTTGTTTTATTGCCTCCAGAACAAAAGTGCCTTTCTCTGTGGCGTCATGAAGACTTACAGGCAGAGGGAGAAGCAAGGGACTAAAGTTTCAGACTCAACTAAAGGACCAGATGAGACTAAAATCAAAGAACTTCTGGACAGAACCAACTACACACTTGATGTTACAACAGGCCAGCGAAAGTATGGTGGACCCCCACCTGAGTCGGTGTACACAGGCACCCAGCCCACCATTGGAACAGAGGTACATGAAGACATTATGTTGTATAGTGAGAGAAGCAAAATTGATCTCATGTTGCTAACCCGGCAAATATTCTGCTCACATCTATTTCTTAAAATGTTTTCTCTCTTCTCCCAGATATTTGTTGGGAAGATTCCCCGCGACCTGTTTGAAGATGAGCTGGTTCCTCTCTTTGAAAAGGCGGGGCCTATCTGGGACCTCAGGCTGATGATGGACCCGCTGAGCGGCCTGAACAGGGGCTACGCCTTCGTCACGTTCTGCACTAAAGAAGCAGCCCAGGAGGCGGTGAAACTGGTGCGTTGGTCAGACAGGCGTCGGCTTTCTCTTTGAGGAGGTTGGAACAAGTCCCGATCGTTTGTTTTGTTCGCGACAACAAAGGCTTTATCAAGTATAATCAACCGTAGGTTGATTTGAACGTCGCTTCATGTTTTTAGTGACTTCTTTCTACATGACATATTGTTTTTTTACAGTGTAACAATCACGAGATTCGCCCGGGCAAACACATCGGTGTTTGTATTTCTGTGGCAAATAACAGGCTTTTCGTTGGCTCCATCCCAAAGAGTAAAACAAAGGAGCAGATAGTTGAAGAGTTCACCAAAGTCACAGGTAAAGATGACATCATTATTTTGTTATTTAACTTGTTTTACTGATTCTGATCTAAAGCTGTGAAACTTCTTCAAGCTTCATTTGGTTTCTCCTCCTCCTCCTCCCGACAGAGGGCCTCAGTGATGTCATCCTGTACCACCAACCAGATGACAAGAAGAAGAACCGAGGCTTTTGCTTCCTCGAGTATGAAGACCACAAAACAGCGGCGCAAGCTCGTCGCCGGTTAATGAGCGGCAAGGTCAAGGTTTGGGGCAACGTGGTGACAGTTGAGTGGGCGGATCCCATTGAAGACCCCGACCCAGAGGTCATGGCCAAGGTAGGTTTGAATTTTGACTTAATATGGTTTAATAAACATTTGCAACAGCGTCTTTGACACAGATAGACTGATTGATGATTTCACCTATTTGGTGTTCGTGTTACAGGTGAAGGTTCTATTTGTGAGGAACCTCGCCAACGGCGTAACAGAGGAACTCCTGGAGACGAGCTTCAGCCAGTTTGGGAAACTGGAGCGTGTGAAGAAGCTCAAAGATTATGCTTTTATTCATTTTGAAGAGCGAGACGGAGCTGTAAAGGTATTGAATCTCTGCAGCGGCGTACCACTGATTGAACACGTTTACATGATTGTTACTGGAAGAAAAGACGCTTGAGAACAAATGTTTAACTGTTCCCAGGCTTTGGATGAGATGAACGGGAAGGAGCTGGAGGGGGAGCCCATCGAGATTGTGTTTGCAAAGCCACCCGACCAGAAGAGGAAAGATCGCAAAGCTCAGAGACAATTAGCCAAGACGCAGATGTAAGATTCATCTGTCAGTCAAACACGGGACCCTCCATCATACTGTGGTGGGTTGAACCTCACCTGATTCTTTGTTTTCTTCCTGTCATCAGGTACGATGACTATTACTACTACCCTCCCCCCCCACACATGCCTCCCCCTGTCAGAGGCCGGGGCCGGGGTGGCAACCGGGGGAGCTACTCGTACCCCCAGGACTACTACGGCTATGAGGACTACTATGATTACTACGGCTATGACTATCACAACTACCGCGGTGGCTATGATGACCCCTACTATGGGTACGATGACTTCCAGGCTCCTGCACGAGGGCGCGGCGGCGGCAGGGGCACCCGGGGTGGAACCTCTCCGGCCAGGGGACGCGGCGGCGCCGGGGCACCGAGAGGCAGGGCCAACTTCTCCCAGCGCGGCGGGCCCGGACCAGGCCGTGGCGGACGGGGTGCAAGAGGAGGCGTGCTGCCGAGAGGGCGAGGAGGGGTACGTGGTGCGCGGGGTGGCCGCGGTGGAAATGTAGGAGGAAAGCGCAAAGCTGACGGGTACAACCAGCCAGATTCCAAACGTCGCCAGCCCAATAATCAGAACTGGGGGTCTCAACCTATTGCTCAGCAGCCGCTCCAGGGTGGTGACCATTCTGGTAACTATTCGGGTTACAAATCTGACAACCAGGAGTTTTATCAGGATTCTTTTGGGCAACAGTGGAAGTAAACCCCGTAGGGCTTTGATAGCAAAATCCGTGTTTTTGTTTTTGTCTTTTTTATTTAGAGACTTGATCTGATTGGCCCTCAGTCCAACACGGTTGACTGCTTCTTTTCCTCCTCAAAATTGGTGACATCTGGCAAGAGATCTTTTTGTACATATTTTAATAATCCGCTTGGACTCAAACAGTAGTTACACTCCCAACTGTTTCTGGCGAACTGGTTCTCTTTTTGTTTTTTTAAATGATGGTCGTTAACAGATTTTCCATAACAACGTTTGAAAATTTTTAGATGCAATTATGTGCTCGAGCTGTCTATTTGGCTATAGCTGTCTGTTTTTAGAGATTCTGGTTTCCATGTTTTAATTAGCTGAAAGCAACGAAGCATATGTCTCCTAAACATGTATTTAAAACATGAACCTACAATTTGTATTGTCAGAGTAATGCGTGTCTTGTTATTGAAAAGAGAAAAAAAGGGACCATCGCAGTCCTATTTTTTGGCTTTACATTTTGGCTTGTATTCTTTGCTGTTTGTCTGCTTTAATAAACATACACCCACACGTGTACAAAACTTCAAATTGTGTTGCAAATTCATGTTTCGGCAAATTCTCTCTTCAAATTGTCTTCAAATTTAAGTCTCCTTGTGGAAGAAAAAGGGATTAAAAGGTTTGCTGATGTTGGCCACATGCTACAGTGTCGCCCTGCATGTCATCAAATTCCAAATCACCTACTTCTCTATTCTTTGTATGTGTAGTGACATACTTCATCCTTACGACTTCCATTGTTGTGTCACAAATTTGGTTTTCAAAATTAACTGTCAATGCAGCGTAGGGAGTGAGCCCCGCCACCTACACGTACATGCAAGTTGCCTTTGGTCTCTGGCGGGGGAATAGAAGCACAATTTGATAAAGTCAAGCTTTTCCTTGTCCCAGGAGGATGTACCTAACGGTCCACCTGGATACTAATCTTGCATGTTTATCTGGAGGTTTGATTTTGTGCTGTTGTGGGAGGTAGCCGCCGTGCATGTCTCGCTTCTTCTTGTTCAATTTGCTTTTATAGAAAAATAATAGCTGCCCTAACCCCCCCACCCCCTCCTGAGTGTTTTCACCTGCTGCAACTGAAATGAATATTTAAGATCCCAACCAGTCAGATTGTGTGTTTGATGTCAAATGACATGTGAATGTTCCATTATGTTTAATTGTTCGCCTGCAGTGTGTGTGTGTTAGATGTGTAGAAAAGTAGATGTGTGTAGATGAAACAATCCTGTCTTCCATTCTCTAATTGCTTCCTTTTGTTACCTGACTAGCAGGGAAAAGGGGTCGAGGCCGGTCCTGATGTGTCGCTATGAAGACTGACTGGTGCATGGCGTCACACGCGACAGGCGGCCAATGGATGCAGTGGTAAGGTCACCTGACTCAGTGGTCCAATGGTTTTCACCCTCTTGAGGAACCTGCCATGTTGGAAGATAATCAGAAGAGCAAACCTGCTTTTTTTTTTTTTTTACATTCAATTATTGGCCCCTCCCCCTCCCTCACCCCCCTATGTCTGCCATGTAAGACTCGCTGGAAACGTCTGCACTTGTTTTTTTGTTTTTTTTAAAGGAACCTGATTCTTAATCTGTTTCACCAGACTTCTTAAACCACATCTTTTATGACTGACGAGATGGTAATCTGAGATTATCAGATGTAGCATTGAGATGGGATCGCCTGGTCTTAAGGTCGGGGATTCCAGGAAAACGGTTCTTTGAGAACTTTAAGGGTTTGTTAACTACCTCAGTTTCACCTCGTCTGCTCTGTCCCCTTTTGTTCTTGATGAAACTGAGGCAGGGTTCGACCCTGTCCTCTCCCCAAACCCTCCATCTCAGATATGCAACAACACGAGCAGCACTTAATGACTTGTAGCTGTCAGTTATCATGTGACCTAAGTTTCAGCTACTGTAGGTAGCATGCTAGCTGCTCCTCTGAGGGGTCCAACTGCAGACCCCCCCCCCTCCAGAGCTTTAAAAGCTGTTAATTGAAGAGGATTATTTTTGCAGTTTCACCTTGCCAACGTGAGACAAATCATGAGTGGTGGTGTGACAACATTTAATAACTGCAGAGCAGCTTCACAACAAACAGCCACAAACTGATGAATCCATTGAAACTGACCAGCAGCCATCAATCTGGGAGGTTTCATTGTGTGACTGAGACGTACTAGTAGTTTGGAGGCATTTTTCCAATTTGCTGATGACGATATTCTCAGACAACCAATGAAATCCTGAAACCAATTGTTTGATAATTCAGTAGAATGATGTTCAGGTGACAGTAGTAACGTGCTTCGTCTGACGGAGCTGAGTGGTCTAAGAAAGGAGGTCCGATGCCCTCTTTCCCACTAACGTAGCTCGAGGACCGGCTCAGACCTGGTGGCTCTAGAATAGAAGAAGTAAATGTGTTACCGTGTCGTGGAAAGGGGGAATGAGGTCCTGCAGTTGGATTCTTTTGTGTCTCTTTATAAATGAACATGTTTCTTTCATGACTGCCCTCGACAGATGATTAAAAACCTCAAGTATAGTTAGATCTTTAAGGGCTCGAGGAGCCTCGTTCACACCACAAAAGAAAACTGACAACTGTAATGACATTGGGAGCGTCCACATAGGCACTCAGTGTTTTTATCGTTCGCCTACGTCGTCATTAAATTTGTGGCGTGGACGATTTTTAAAGCCATATATTGATAGTTATGGTGCTTGGTGTTAAACTCTTACTTCCTGCAACTTGCTTGTTAACAGCAGACAGTCGAGCGGTGAGTGAATCACGTATTTGTGTCATGGGAATAATGTCATCAGACTTTAAATGATGTGTGAAGTTTGTCAGGGTTGCTCCTTTAGCATTTATGTGTTTAGAGCCTGTTGAAAGGCATTCTGGGAGTTGTAGGAACTCAGAGTAAAACTTGGATACACCAAAAATGTAAATCACATTTCATCAGTCACAAATCCCAGATTTGTGTCCTTTTTAGCCATTTTCTTGCCTGTTTGTGCCATGTGATGTCATGAATGCTGATGTTTGACAACTGTGCAGCTTGTCTCCTTTTTTTACTCATTTTGTGAAAAACATTTCTTTCCTGTATTGACTCTTGATCGCTATGTTTTATAGATCAAGAATGTTTTTTGTTGGCTAACAAGTGTGTTTGCATTCTTGCAAATGAATTGTTTTATATTGTACAGTGAGGTGAGTTAAACCTATTTTTCTAATAAAGTTATTGACTTTAAACTTGTATTTTGTTTTTATTCACTATAAAAGCTATATTTGAAGGTTTTAGTATTACATCTATAGTCTATTGTCAGGTCTCGAACATTACAGCAATGTTTCACATTTATTAAAACAAGCTATAATTAGTTTAAGTGATGATTAGATAATAAAAACCAGGTTAGTAAATGTCAAAGTCTTTCAGAGCTTCGAGAAATCTATTTAAATTCATTAAACTGAGGGTTTGTTGTCGGCCAAAGCGGATGTGACGCAGTTAGTATTCCGGGTTGCCATGTCGGCATACAAATCCCGCATATAAACAGTAAACAGTCTCAAATTACGGACAACATGAGACGTTTATAAACTATCACGCCCAGAAACAAACAGCTGGTTGAACAATCAGTTGGCGGACGGACGCAGTGATTAGAAATAGATAATAAAATTACTTAATTTAGGTCACCATATAAATATCTACCGTCTGAGTGGAATTATTGGTTTAAACCATTTGTATCTCTGGATTTTTAAAACATTGATCCATTTGAGTTTAACACAGATTTAGACAGAAAAGAATCATGGAACATAATGTTGAAATTTAAATGAACTAATAAATCCTCTTTGAATTGACAGTTATCCCTCTGAGGATGTGATTTTATAATCCCATAGTTTGTGTTTACTCCTACGATGACTTGTTTTCTTCCCCGGATCTGGCAACCCGCCGGGCGGATGAGCGATCATCGGCTCCGCCCGTCTGAATGTTGACAAACGGGATAGGAAGTAAAAACTGGAAGTTGAAGAAAGTCGGTGAAATTTCGGAGCGGAAGTTAAGAAGATTCCTGAGCTGAATTCTGAGAAGATGTAAAGATTAACCTCGATAGTTTCTGTCGCTGTGAGTACAAACATGGACGTTAGCTGTTAGCAGCTAACACCACAGCTAAAGTTCGACGTCACTCTTTAAGGTTGAACGCAGTTTACTATCATTATTGTTGATCACAAAGATTCCTTCACTTGTTGTTTTCATTCTTCGCGGGTCTTCGTGGACACTCAGGTCCGGGTTCATGATGGCGGGGATTCTAGAGATTATGAAGCGGCGACTGAAGCTCGACGTCCTGAGAGAAACTGGACGTCAGTATCCAGTTTTCTGCTTCCTGCTGCTCTCTATGTTCTCCATGACGGTGCTGCTCAACAGGTAAATGAATCATATTTATATTTAATCCAAGTGGACAGAGTCGGATTAGCACTGAGATTATATTTAACATAGCGTTTGTTTGGGGTTGTTAGCAGGATTAAACATTATCCATCCGGCCGATTTCCACCGAACTTGTTGGAGATATGTAACATGAGTGAAGAAATAACCTTTATGGTTTGGGGCAGATCTGTTTAACATCGCAAAAAACCCGCTTTATTTGACATTGAGTTCGGTCGACGGCCGGGCCCTCCCGGTGCATCTACACCGGGTGCGTCATGTGATGTTCTGTATGCAGGCGTGCTTCGGTCTCGTTATCAGGGCCAAATCAATCTGCTTAGAATCAGGTCGGAGATGCAGTCAGAGAGTGCAGCCCTTCGCCAAACACAATGTAATGGAGCTGCACCGAAATATAAATGGTTCCTTCTTGACACATGTTGCACCTCTTCAAAATGTTCGGAGAACATTGGCTGTATAGTTTGTGTGTAATCCCGCCAACAAACAAACCAATGAAGCAGACCACTGCAATGATCAGCTGTCAGCAGTCTGAATGACATCACAGAAGAAGAATCTCCCTCTCTCTCCCCATGGCAGCGGCCAAAATGCTGATTTAACTTTTCACCAAAATAAATTTGTTTAAACAGAACAGAAATATTGGCGTGCATGAAGCACCAGGCTTGCTGTTTATTTAAAACAGCCCTGACATGATTCAACCACATTTCAATGCTGATTGGTTACCAAGTTTCTGATAGAAGAGCTGCTGCATGTGCCTGTTTCAATAGAACCAAAAATACACAGTCATGTTAATATCTGACAGACCCTCAAAGTTGAACACAATTTAGCTTACCTGCACAAACAGCTCCCTGCAGGACACACAAGAGTCAAACATTTAATACACAAACATCACAAACTCATCTGTAATCTCACAGGATTATTATCATCTGCCAGAATAAACAACTTTAGAAATGTGGAGCAGCTTCAGTGCTTCTTACCCACTTCAGCATCCACCGGGATCAGAAGGGACCACACATGTGCTACGCAGTGGGTGCAACACTGATTAATGTCCCAGGTACAACAGGTGAAAAGGAACCCGTTAACAGTCGCATTAGATTTGACTAAAACAGAACCAGCCTGAACATATTGAAGTCACCGGATCAACAAGTCTTTAAGTTTTATTGAAGTTCAGATTATAAAACAAAATAAACATCTGCCCTCTGATGATTTACGTCTTGTGTTCAAACCTGTCTGAAGCTGACGGGGAGAAAAGGAACTTAACAGTAATGTGTGAAATTAACTGTGTCCTTGATGAAGTCAACAGGAAGATCACAGCTTGGTTCTGTTGTCATGGTTACATCCTGACTTGTCTCTCAGCTCCAACACCAGTTCCTACTGGAGATGACCACTAGACGCTCCCGCCGACCTCCTCCGAGCTCCATGTCTAGTAAATCAATCTGTTTGAACCTCCCTGCAGGTACATCCACATCCTGATGATGTTCTGGTCGTTCCTCGCCGGCGTCATCACGTTCTATTGTTCTCTGGGACCCGAGTCTCTCCTGCCAAACATCATCTTCACCATAAAGCCAAGACAGCGGGTGAGTCGGAGCACCTGAGGCCCGATTGCATGTTTCACTAACGTGACGTCCTGATTCACTTGTTTTCCTCCGACAGCAGCAGGAACAGGAGCTGTTTCCTCTGGGCCACAGCTGCGCCGTGTGCGGGAAGGTCAAATGCAAACGCCATCGGTACGTTCACATCGTCTCAGAACACGGTCATTGATTACTGATTGAATATTGATTTACAGTTTATAGTATTGTTTATCAGTCCAACGCTGCTGACACCAGCACCCCCTAGTGGTCAGAGTTTATATGTGCATGAAGAACCTGGAAAAGTCATGGAATTTAAAAAGAGCCGTTTCCAGGCCTGGAGAAGGTTTGAATAAATAAAGAGAGAATAAATCTTATTATTATTTCTGTGGTTTGGTTTAGATCGACTCTCGGTTGGGACGTCCGGCCCGGCTATTATTTCAGTTTAAAGTACCCAGACTTGTTCTAACCTGGATTTGATTTCTTGTCCGTGTGGTTGTGAGATGTTGTTAAACTGAGTGAACATTCAGAAGAAGCTCTGCCTCTTCAGACGTGTTCAGATCTTCACTTCTTCTGACTTCTTTGTTTTTTAAGTGTGAGGAGAATTGACGGAACATTCACCAATCAGGTGCAGTCACATGTGATATTTGAATCATTGCAGGCCGACGCTGCTCCTGGAAAACTATCAGCCGTGGTTGGACCTGAAGGTCAATTCCAATGTTGACGCTTCAATAGCCGAGGTACCACATGAAGCATGAGACTGTTCACAGTCCAACCCAACATGTGTCTAACTAACACCTGTGTGTCTGCAGGTGTTTGAGTTGGTTCTGGAGAACTTTGTGTACCCCTGGTACAGGTGAGGACATTTGTCTTGAGAGACGTGACAGACAGACAGACAGACAGACAGACAGACAGACAGACAGACAGACAGACAGACAGACAGACATGCAGGCAGGCAGACATACTAACTCCCTCCTCTGGACTTCAGGGACATCACGGACGACGAGGCGTGTGTCGATGAGCTGAGGATGACCTTTCGCTTCTTTGCATCAGTGTTCGTCCGCCGAGCTCAGAAGGTGACGCTGCAGCTTCAGGACCTGAACGTGTCTTATTTCACACAGCAGAGTGAACGCAGGTCGATGCTGAATTACACTTTGATCATTCTGGTCACAGCAGAAGAACTTCAGACTGGTTTCATGCCAATCAGAACATTTATCTTCTCTCAGAAACCTGCTGAACATTATTAATATCATCGTTGTGTTCTGTGGTGCAGGTCGATGTTCCCGCTGTGTTTGCAGACAAGGTGATGAAAGCTGCAATGAAGCACATTGAGATTATTGCAAAAGCTCGACGAAAAGGTGAGGAGGAGTAAAGTGACTGCAACCAGAGGCTGACGTCATGTGACGTCTACGAAGAACAAATCAATCGAACTTTGTGAAACAAAGTTGATCCTTTAATCTGGATCTTCACCAGAATGTAACAGTTTCTTCCCGAAGACAAGAAGCGTCCTGCTGCAGCGATGTGACACATTCTGGTGGTGAACTTCTGTTTGTTGTGACGTCCTCAGCAAACAACGTGGCGAGTTTACAGCAGGCGGCTCTGGACGAGTACGGCGCCGACCTCCACATTGCCCTGCGCAGCCGCAAGGACGAGCTGCTCTACCTGAGGAAGCTTACTGAGATGCTGTTTCCATACGTGATGCCTCCTAAAGCGACAGACTGCAGGTACACACACACCAGCGCCCCCATCAGTCCACGCAGTGAAGGACATTCACTCACCGTGTCGCTGTGACTGTCGGCAGGTCTCTGGCTCTGCTGCTGCGGGAGGTGATGGCCGGTTCCGTCATCCTGCCGACTCTGGACTTCATGGCCGACCCTGTAAGTAGTCGGGACACAACTAATTCAATGTTCTGCATCCTCTAAATTCAACTTGGTTGTTGGGTCTCCGGCGCCGCTCGACTCTAACGGGCCCTGAAAGGAAAGATCAGCTGAACCTGACGTCCATTAGCTTCCTCGTTCTGAACATGATAAATACTTCAATCATAGTCTCAACCGAAACGTAGTTTATTTCTACCAGACGCCACCGAGGCAGCTGGAACTGAACCTCCTCCGTCGTTGTCTTTCAGGACACCGTGAACCTCATGGTGCTCATATTTGTTGATGACACTCCGGTAAGTGAAACTCTTCTTCAGTAAAGGGTCCAAAAGCAAGTCTGAACACGTCTTCAGGTGAAGAACTTGTATAATTTGATCTGGTGAACTTCATGTTCTGTGTTTTCAGCCGGAAACGGCCACAGAACCTCCGTCTGCTTTGGTTCCATTTCTACAGAAATACGCCGACTTCAGCAACAAGAAGCCGTCGGTCAGTGGAGTCTTCATCCACCACGCACACACATACAGACAAACATACATACATGCGTTGTCTAGCGAGAATACAGAATCTGTGTCGCCGCCCTTTGAGAGACGTTCCTCGTTCTCCTGCAGGTGCTGAAGTTGGAGCTGAAGGCCATCAGGGATCAGCAGGATCTTCTCTTTCGCTTCATGAACTTCCTTAAGCAGGAAGGAGCCGTGCACGTTCTGCAGTTCTGCCTCGCTGTGGGTGAGAACACGTCGTCCTGTCTGTCTGCTCGTCGTCCTGCCTCGACCCAAACCCGTCCTGAAACTATTGTTCCGGAACCTCCACTGGTGTCCACTGGTTGAGTTTGTTGTCCAAGTCTCATCTCATCAACATGAAAGGGCCCATATAATGAAACAACCCCTTCTGCTATGATTTGGGGTGTTATCTTGTGTCTCTGGTGCCTCCACACACATACAAACTATCCCTGTAATGTTGATTGAGATACGTTCCTGAATGTATCCTGCCTTCAGTCTCCTGGTCAGCTGTTCAACATCAGCAGGGTTCAGTGACGCGTTGGGCCCAAACATTTACATATTCCCACCCTCCATCAGAGACAGTGACCATGTCTCCACCCACCAGGTGCAGCAGTCACTTCTCCAATATCCTCCATTGTCTTATGGATTCAGAAGCCCCTGTTAGGAGTCACCATGTGGAAGCTATGGAAAGTGTTCTGTTGTTGGCTGTAACAATGAGCACAAATCACTCCATCTTGTCCCGGCAGCAGAGGACAGAAGAGCAGCAGGGCTGGAATTCATTGTTGAAGACAATGTCCCTGCTGAAGTTAGCAACAAACTGTTGGTGTGTGCTAACCACTTCAAGACGGACTGTTTCTACAACCGCTAGCTTGTAGTTAGTTTGCAGTCAGTCTGCTTTCTCCTGCAGTCATTGACCAGCTACGGGAACTTTCTAAAGTAATGCATCTGTAAATGATTTCTACACTGAAATATGTTGCGCTCAAAACAGCCCAGTGTGGGAATTTGGAATTTGGAATTAGTGAAAATAATGAGTTTGGAAATGCTGTCTAAACTGGAATATAGCGTCGTTAGCGTTGTCCAGGGCAAAACGAGTGTATGTTTGAGACTAGAGCAGCACTCTCCCTGTTACCATGGTAACAGTTAATGAGTGGGCGTTGACAAATGAGCAGCAGCTCATGAATATGTAATGAGCAGCAGAAACAGCACTGGGACAGGGACACAGACAGACGGTAGTAGAAGGAGGCAAGAATCTTTTCCAGAAAGCTGTTTGGAGGAAACAACTTCAGAAACATGTTTCCTGGAACTCATAGACCCATTTGAACTTGTTGAAGAAGGTCGTAATCTGGGACCTTGAAGCCACTTCCTGACTTTTATCTCCAAACTTCTTGTCGTGTCATCCAGAGGAGTTCAACGATAAGATCCTGAGTCCGGACCTGAGCGACGTCGAGCTACAGCGTCTTCACGGCGAGGTGCTTCACATCTACGAGACGTACTGCCTGGACGAGAGCATCGACAAGATCAGCTTCGACCCGTTCATCGTGGAGGAGATCAAGAACAGTGAGTGTCAGACAAACCGATGCTTCCGGAATCTAACGATACAGATGACGGTCACATGTCTCCCCTCCCAGTTGCCATTGGGCCGTACGCCGCCGTGGTGAAGCTGCAGACGATGCGCTGCTTGTTCGAGGCGTATGAACACGTCCTGTCTCTGCTGGAGAGAGTCTTCACCCCCATGTTCTGTCACAGCGACGAAGTACGTGTACTTGTACGCTCCAAAGACGGTTTCACTAAGAAGAGTACGATGGTTTGAATGTGCAACTACAATACTGAAGTACTGAGCACATGTTTGTTCTCTGTCAGTACTTCAGACACCTGCTGAGAGGAGCCGAGTCTTCTACCAGGAACTCTAAGATCAACCGGTGAGAAGAAACGCAACATTCAGAGGAGTCGACGATCTGATCTCAACTTCATCTTCTAAACTGAAGCTCATTTTCATTCCTCAAACTAGAAACGCGTCTCGGCGCGGCGAGTCGTTCGGGATCAGCAGAATCGGCAGTAAAATCAAAGGTGTGTTCAGGAGCACGACGATGGAGGGCGCCATGCTGCCTCCCAGCGCCATGAACGACCTGGAAGACGATCTGGTGAGTTTGGTTCTTCATCCCGAGAACGTAAATGTGATCCAGAGGAAAGTTCTTCATGGACTGTATAAACTTTGTCTCTACGTGCGAGAAGGTGGAGGAAGCGACCGTCGTGATGGAGGACGACTCCCCTGCAGAGCCTGTCAGCACGCCGGGCGTCCTGAGGAACCTGTCGGCCTGGAGCATCGCCATCCCCTACATCGACATCTACGATGACGAGGTCAAGAGGGAGAGGACGCCCGTGTTCTGCATCGACGTGGAACGCAACGACAGGAAGGAGGGTGAGTGAAGGGGAGGAAGACAGGAAGGAGGGTGAGTGAAGGGGAGGAAGACAGGAAGGAGGGTGAGTGAAGGGGAGGAAGACAGGAAGGAGGCTGAGTGAAGGTGATCAGTTAGTCATCTGATGTTTGATCCTCGTCATCCTCCTCATCCTCCCCTGCAGTCGGTCATCAGACGGAGAGCTGGTCGGTCTACAGAAGGTATCTGGAGTTCTACGTGCTGGAATCCAAACTCACAGAGTTTCACGGTAACAACGGTTCACTTTGGTCTTGTTTCTTTTCTTTCTAATCTTCGTCTGTCTTCAATAATATTGGTCTTCTTCAGGTGCGTTTGCAGACGCGCAGCTTCCGTCCAAACGAATCATCGGACCGAAGAATCACGAGTTCCTGACCTCGAAGAGGGAGGAGTTTGAGGAGTATCTCCAGGTATGGACAGAAGCAGATGTTCCAGATGTTCCCAGTGTCTCCGTATCCAGTGCTGATCTCTGGTCCACTGTGTGATGTTCAGAGACTCCTGCAGCATCCGGAGCTCAGCAACAGTCAGCTGCTGGCAGACTTCCTGTCTCCTCACAGCGTGGAGTCCCAGTTCCTGGACAGGATGCTGCCGGACGTCAACCTGGGTGCGTCCACGTCCCACGTGTGTCCTCTGATTGGGAAACTGACACGTTTCATTATTATATTCACTTTAACTTCAATGTAAAACTGCAGAAGCTCAGTGGAGAATTGAACCTCTTTGTTGTCCTGCAGGTAAAATCTTCAAGTCTGTCCCGGGGAAGCTGATGAAGGAGGTGAGTCTCCTGGATTCAGTAGAAAACATGTCAGACACTTATTGGACTGGAAATAAGGAGATTCAACATTACCGGGTTGTTTCTGACTGGTGAGGAAGACTGTTCCATCTGTGATGATGGAGGCCAGCTGCAGGAGGTTCTGGTCCATGGAGGTCTCAAACAGACACACATGTCAATGATTCGCTTGAGGTCTCTGTCTGTAGAAGTCTTTTTCTGTAAGAACTGTAAAGACAGTAATGTGTCCTGGTGTCTGTCCTCCAGAAAGGACAGAACCTGGAGCCTTTCATCCAGTCCTTCTTCAACTCCTGTGAATCTCCCAAACCCAAACCCAGCCGACCAGAGCTGACCATCCTCAGCCCCGAGGTGGAGAACAAGAAGGTACAAACACAGATCTCTAACTCCATCCCCACTTGATGGTCCTCAACCTGCTGCTTCATGTGAAGCTCATCTTCATTAGACCACGATGCTCCAGGTGTCCTTCAGCTCCATGTTAGAGGAGCTTGATCTCCTGGAATGGTTGAATCATTCATTCACTCTGTTCCCTCAGGTCCATTTAAATATCTTTCTATCTTACATCCTCCTTCCTCGATTAACTTGCGCCGTCGTGTGATTCTAATCCTCGTGTGATCATCGACTTCCTCTCGCAGCTATTCAACGACCTGTTCAAGAACAACGCCAACGTGTCTGAAAGTCTGGAGAGGAGATACAACCACAACTGCTTCATGGACATGATGTCTGTCGGAGGGATGTACGACTACATGATGTATGTAGGTGAGTGATGCCCTGTCCTCCAGGTTAACCCTGCGTTACCATGGAGACCAGTACCTGGATGGTTCTAATGTGCTTCTTCATGTTGTCCAATCCTTCGATGTTCAGATGTCCAGTTCTGTGATTTCATCTGCGCCCCATCCCAGAAGTCACTTGACCTTCATTGAAGGCGTCTTGTATACAGTGTGTGGTGTTGTTACTCACAGGTCGGGTGGTGTTCCACATGCCGGACTGGCTGCATCACTTCCTGTCTGCAGGGAGGATCCTGCTGAAGAACACGTTTGAAGCCTACATGAACCAGTACATGCAGTCCAAACTGGAGCAGATCCTCCAGGAGCACCGCCTGGTCTCCCTGATCACCCAACTCCGAGGTAGGAAACAGTCCGACCTGCGTCTCCGACATCAAACATATGTCCAACCTGTGTCCAACCTACATCTAACCTGCGTCCAACCTGCGTCTCTATCTAACCTGCATCCATGTGGGCGCACACGTCCCCCAACATTTTGTCCTCTGAGCCTTAGGACGCCGGTGTCAGTCAGAGGGACAGAGGTTTGAATCGCTGTGGTTCATGTCTTCCTTTCAGACGCTGTCTTCTGTGAGAGCAGCGAGGAGCGAACCAGCGAGGACAAACAAACGAGAGCCAAGCAGACGTTTGAGGAGATGATGAAATATTTACCAGGTCAGTTTCAGTCGCAGGGTTCTGTTCTGTCACCGCGGCAACCACACAATATGTGTGACAGCTGCAGAGCTTCAATAAAGTGTGTGTGTGTGTGTGTGTGTTTCCAGACTTGGTGGTGAAGTGCATCGGCGAGGAGGCGAAGTATGAAGGCGTGCGGCTGCTGTTCGACGGTCTCCAGCAGCCACTCCTCAACAAACAGGTGATTGTTGTTGAAGCTCTCTGCTGCCGAGAGACGTGACCCAGACGGAGGAGCCGGGACTCTGAGTTGGGGACGTCTGATCAGTGATTGTGTGATGTTGTGTGTCTTCAGATGACCTACGTCCTGCTGGACGTCGCCGTGCAGGAGCTGTTTCCTGAATTCAGCAAGGTAACAGAGACATGAGGAGACAGTTAGAGAGCAAAATAACATCTTATGTGACGTGTTCATCATCTTGTCTGCAGCGATGGAGGACAAAATGCTTTTATTGTGAAACAGGAAGTTAATTTAGACTCAGAAGCGTCAAGATCCTCATAAAGACAACTGAGGGACACGGAGACACAGGTCGTCTCAGGGTCGATAACTTTAGGAATGAAATCGGTCACACAAGTCGAACAACAACTTTGTTCATGGAACAGTTTGGTTTGATGACGTTTGCTGAGTTAATCACATTCTAACGACAAGCTGATTCATCCTCACAGGGAGCGAAGGAGTCGGTTGCCATGTGAACCACGAGGACGGAACCCTGTCCCCCTGAAGGAACCCTGTCCCCCTGCTGGAGGATGGAACCCTGTCCCCCTGCTGGAGGACGGAACCCTGTCCCCCTGCTGGAGGACGGAACCCTGTCCCCCTGCTGGAGGACGGAACCCTGTCCCCCTGCTGGAGGACAGAACCCTGTCCCCCTGCTGGAGGACAGAACCCTGTCCCCCTGCTGGAGGACAGAACCCTGTCCCCCTGCTGGAGGACGGAACCCTGTCCCCCTGCTGGAGGACGGAACCCTGTCCACCTGAAGGAACCCTGTCCCCCTGCTAGAGAACCCTGTCCCCCTGCCGGAGGACAAGCTCTGTCAAAACCATTCATCATTCCAATGTTTGATTTACACTAATAAAGATTCTATTTATTGATGTCAGTCGTCTTCTTAATCATGTTGAAAGTGAGCCGACGTCTTTAAAGGTAAAATATGTTGATTCTACTTGAACTGATTAACATGTGAGACGGCGTCCGCGTCCTTTCTGAGCTGCTCCACTAAATGAAAGCGGGTCATCGTTTCCACGGAGACCGAATGTCCTCTTGTGGTACATTTGGCAGTCCGTCCCCTCATCTGGCGCCCTGCGAAGTGATGAGCTATAAGAGGTTTCCGGCCTTTAACAGTCAGCGAGCGTCGTCTTCGGAGCACAGAGGGACCTTGTTGTTGAGGAAGAACACAAACATGTCCGAGCAGAGCTCAGTGATACTCAGTGGCTCGTTGTTCGAGCCTGCTGAGAGGAATCTCCACACACAGCGACTGAGGGTCCTGGATGCGTCCCAAGCGGGCCACAGTCCAGCCCGTCATCAACCCCTGTGGTGTCTCCATGGCAACAGAGGACAGAATTAGCTCCAGTTGGACGTGTTGCTTCTGTATGTTGTGATGTTTCATACAGACTCTAACTGTTATTTGTTTCTTACATGCGTTAATTACAAACTGATTTATAGAAACCGAGAGCAGCACGAGTCATTTACATCTTCAGGCTCGTTATTGTCACGAGGTTCGTTAGTGCAACATTAAAACATCACCGATTTATAGAAACGACCAGTGTAGAGTAGGAACCCGTCAGAGGAGCGTCCCTGAACGCACCGCCGACTCTCCAACGCTGGTCAGCACAGCCGGAAGGAGGACAAAGAACCAAGTTGTGTCGCTGACCTTTAAAACGACCTCACAGAGGGCGATGCTGCTCGTCTCGGTTCTTCGTCCTCTCACGTTGGACATCCGGGGCTAGCTGGTTAGCATGCTAACTTCAACCTGTGGAAAAAACAGAGCAGACGTCAAAACTGTCAACATAATGTTACTCATCTATTTAAATAAAATAAGAGAAGTCGTGGACCTGTCAGTAGGGAAGCCCCCCCCCCCATGAGGAACTGATGTTCTTCTCTCCTACATGAACAGGAAGTGACACATGAAATGGGACGCGTCCGTTTCTTGTGAGAATCTTTATTCTGTGTTCCCGTTGTTCTGCACGTTTCAAGACATCACAACAAATCACATCATCAGTAAAGAATATCGCCGTGTTGTTGCTCCTGCATGTTTCAGTTTATAGAACTTCAGAGGCAGCGTGTCGTCGGTTTGATTCCCCTGAACAGCGGCGAGCACAACGTGACCCCCTTGTGGTTTCCAGACTGTTAGGACGTTAAAGACGAGTTGTGTTGTGAGGTCACTGATCCTGTTTATTATGACATCACACGCCACTGGAACTTAACAAAAGATGATCTCTTCTTATTTACTCAACGTGGTCCGGCGGACGTTTACAACATTGGCGTTCCTGAGGTATCACGTTATTGAGATTGGGAACGCGGTCACATGATACTTTCAGGAAGAAGAGGCGTGTCGACAGATGAATGAGGAGTTAGACGCTCCCACACCGAGTCCAGAACAGCCCCAGTGGAACCAGGAGCACCAGCGGAGAGGTTGGCAGTCCAGGGGCGGCGTTGTAGATCTTGATGCGTCCTTCAACAGCCGGGTAGACGTTCTTCCTGTGCGTGATGTAGTTGGACAGAACTGAAATGTCCAAATCGCCTGGAACGAAATAAAAGACAAGTTCTAGAAAGTTCTCGAGTCGCTTTGGACAAAATCCTGAAAACATCTGAAAGTCTCACCGCTGTTGTGTTTGAGCATCTCTTCTTTGATCACAGAGAATCCGTCTCCGCCATCGACCATGTAGGACGGCAGCACCACTTTATACAGCAGCTCATCCTGGACGGGTCGGTACACGGGGACGCGGCAGTCGGTGCAGAGGATGCTGAGGCTCTTCACCCGACAGCCCGGAGGTTCCGACAGGTCGAACTCCACATGGAAGCCTGTTGAAGGACACGGAGGCGTCATCAGGACAATTCATGGACAAATAGAAGGAAACATCTGATGACTTCTTCTGTCTGTGGAGTCGTGGACCTGGAAGTCTTCTACACACAGAAACACAAACATCTAGGTACCGGATACTTGGAGGAACTCTCCGGTGCTCTGGCCGTATCGTCTCACGGAGTGTTCGAACGCTTTCCTCAGCGTGGAGCCTTTCAGTTGCACCAGATCGAAGGTTCCTCCGAAGGGCAGCACGGCGATCAGGTCCTCCATGGTGATCGAACCTGCAGATGTCAAGTCAATTAGAAAGCAGGAAACACTCTCAATAAGGGGGAGGGGCTAGTGACCGACCGTTTCTGGTCTGCTCATCGATAGACATGCGGACGCCTCCTCCGTTGAAGATGCAGGCGCTGACGTGGTTCCACTGTAGTCCGTCCGAGAAGCCAACGTTGTTGTCAACCTGAGGGACGGAGGCAGGACGTTGTCTGAACGTTGTCTGAACGTTCTCTGAACGTTCTCTGAACGTTCTCTGAACGTTATTTGTTTTATAGATACACGTCTTGTCACTATCGCTCCGTTTTATGATCGATCGCCTGTATGAACTGTGAACTTTAACGATGGACTTCTTTAACAGTCCATGAATGGTTACCATGGCGTCACAGATCAGGTTCCCCAGGTTGCACTCGCGGAAGCGGCACTCCTCATTGGAGCCATTGAGGAAGACGAGGGTCTTTCCCACCACCTGAGCCGAGTAGCCGGCCAGATTCTTCTTCCAATCCTCCACATCGGCCAGAACATCTGGATCTGGACAGGCGGGATGAGGAAATCATTTACAGACGAGTTAGAGTCTGAAGAAGAGACGTGACCGTCTCTGTGCTGTCGTTACCCTGTGAGACGTCGGCGTCCAGCAGGATGGGGTTGCCTGTGGATCGCAGTACGTCGCCAGCATCGTCGAAGGTCACCTTCAGATAACCCAGATACTTCCCGAAGGCGTAGGCCTGCACCACGGGGACCTGACGCCCATCGTCAGAGCGCACCATGAAGGGATAAGAACCTGCAGGGACGTCTGAAGAAGGAGGTTGTCCTGAAAGTAGAACATGGACAGAAAGAGACGACAGCAGTTGGATCTCTGAATAACCAGCAGCCAAACCTGGAACATCAACACTGACGTCAACATTCATGCTGTTGTTTTGCTTTCTGTGTGTTTCTACTTCTCACTCTCAAATTTAATGACGCACTTCCTCTCCAGTCACCAGTTTCCCAGTTACCCAGTCTCACTGTCTCTGTGGTCTGAGGTCCAAATCAGCGACGCCCTCTGTCTGCCCAGTGACACACAGCTCACAGCTGCTTATATAGAACACCAGTTATTTCAGGAGACCACACTCTACAAACTCTCAGTGTGAGGACTCAAAGTTTCCTCCAAGAGAGTCGACGCTGCTTCAGACACACAAGACGAAGCCAGAATCACATCATACACAACTCCAGGGAATAATCAGATCGAGGACATTGTCAGGATGTCGGCAGGATTCACAGGAAATCCTTCAGGCATCCACAAGCATCATGATGACATGCACAGATCAGATATATAGTAGTATCTAATATTTAGCAATAACACCGTTCGTGACTAGCCTGGGAATGATAGTGACAAACAAGAGGATGCTAGTGACTAGCTAGGGGGGATGCTAGTGACTAGCCTGGAGATGCTAGTGACTAGCCTGAGGATGCTAGTGACTAGCTAGGGGGGATGCTAGTGACTAGCCTGGAGATGCTAGTGACTAGCCTGAGGATGCTAGTGACTAGCAAGAGGATGCTAGTGACTAGCTAGGGGGATGCTAGTGACTAGCCTGGAGATGCTAGTGACTAGTCTGAGGATGCTAGTGACTAGCCTCGTAATGCTAGTGACTAGCCTCGTAATGCTAGTGACTAACAAGAGGATGCTAGTGACTAGCCTGGAGATGCTAGTGACTAGCATGAGGATGCTCGTGACTAGCTAGGGGGGATGCTAGTGACTAGCCTGGAGATGCTAGTGACTAGCCTGAGGATGCTAGTGACTAGCCTGAGGATGCTAGTGACTAGTGACTAGCTAGGGGGTGCTAGTGACTAGCCTGGGAATGCTAGTGACTAGCAAGAGGATGCTAGTGACTAGCCTGGAGATGCTAGTGACTAGCCTGAGGATGCTAGTGACTATCCTGGAGATGCTAATGACCTGTGTAGAGGAAGGTGTTGGAGTGTCCGCCGATGACAACATCAACACCGCGGACCTTCCTGGCGATCTCCTGGTCCACAGTGAAGCCAGAGTGACCCAGAGCGATGATCTTGTTGATTCCCAGCGTCTTCAGTTTGTCCACCTGCAGCCGCAGCGCGTTGACCTCGTCCTCGAAGAGAAGGTGAGGTCCTGTAGAGCAGCGAGGGTGGACAGGTGACAGAGACACACTGACTGGTTATATCAGAAGGTTCCACACATTCCCTGGAACTCTTCCTGGAAACAGTGTGAACAGTTTACAGCTCAGCAGAGTTGACTCACCAGGTTTGGACAGAGCAGGCGTCTCCTGGGACGTGTATCCCACCACGCCCACTTTCTCATTGCCAATGCCAAATATCTTATAAGGCAGGAGCGAGCTGCCGAAGGTGGAGGCCAGAGTCTCGTCTGGTTTGATGTTGGCGCTCAGAACAGAACATTTGATCTCCTGCAGGAACGGGTTCATGAATCCGTCCACTCCGTTGTCAAACTCGTGATTCCCGACAGCCTGAAATACAGGAAGTACTGATGTTTAGATTGTTAATGATGAAGAGTTTTACTACTGATGGACTGTTTACAGCATGTGAACTTACAGTATGTACATGTGTACGTAAAGTACTTCTAACTGTATAGAACTAGAACTAGTCACTAATCTTTAATCAATCGTCAGCCGTGAGTCAACACATCTGACATTTAGTTTTATTTAAAGTCACAGAGACGATCGATTCAAACTGCTTCCATGAAACTGATTAAAACCTTCAGAGAAACATTAACAGGTATATATATATATACATATATATACACCCATCAGCCATAACATTATGAACCGGTGACACCGTCGTGGGCGGCCAAGGCTCGTCGGTGGGCCTGGGGAGCGAAGGCCGGCCCGCGTGGTCCGATCCAACAGGAGAGCTGCTGAAAACATTAATGCTGGTTCTGTTAGGAAGGTGTCAGAACACAGAGCATCATAGCTGACCCCCGTCCACCACTGAGCCTATCAGAACCGGACCACGCAGCGATGGATGAAGGTGGCTGGTCTGATGAATCAGATCGGTGCATCGCTCAGCTGGGGAACACATGGCACCAGGATGCATGATGGGAAGAAGACGAGCTGGTGGAGGCAGTGTGATGCTTTGGATAATCTTCTTCTGGGAAACCTCGGTTTCCTGCCACTCATGTGGATGTTACTGAGACACCAACCACCAACCTAAACACCGTCATGGAGGCGGTGGTCCCTGAGGGCCGTGGCCTCCCCCAGCAGGATGAGGTTTCCTGCCACACTGAAACATGGTTCAGGAACGGTTTGAGGAACACGACTAGTTGAAGGTGTTGACTTGGGTGCTGGATAACAAGTCCGATCCTTGGAGGCCCCCCCTCCCAACCTACAGGGACCACAGCACCCCTTCAGAGGTCTGGTGGAGTCCAGGGCTGTTGAAGGGGACCAAAGCAACAGAAGGCAGCTGGTCATAGTGGTGTAGTTGTCTATGATATCTTCTCTTTGGATGGAGATTCTTTCACTCTTTATACTTCACGTTTTGAACATCAGGTGGGACTGAAAGATAAATAAAGTTAATATAACAACTGGATTGAAGGTGTTGATCGTCTCTGAAGCTCCAGTAATCCCGTTGAGATTATTATCGATCCACTGCAGATTAACATCTCTAACTTCCATCCTAACAACAGCTTCTATCCTGAAGCTGTGAGAATCATGAATCTTTGCACTGCACTTTAGTGACTGAGATTATCCACTAACTTCCCCCCAAACTGACCTGTGACACAACACTGTTTTTATTCTTACTACTTTATTTATTGTTATTATGGGCACATTTCTCTTCTAGTGCAGTAGTGTTTTGTCTCTGCGTATCGTGGTTTTATTATCTGTTTTTATCCTTCTTTCATGCCTGACCAGGACCTGAGGAACTGAATGTCGTTCTGTACCTGTATGGAACGACAATAAACCCACTTTGAACCTTGAAAAACAACCAACAACTTTAAAACCTTATTACTCCACTGGACAGACAGAACTCTATGATCAGGAAACATCTGGCTCCTTCTGGTCACTGGCAGGAGCTCCGTCACCCTGAAGGACCATCTGATCTCCCTCCACCTCATCCAGAGCTGCTTCTCCTCTCCTGACAGATCCTCCAAACTCCAGCACATCCTCGTTACTTTCTTCTCTACTTTGTACTTCTACTTCTGTATTTGGATATTACATACAAGATATCCAACTGATTATATATGATGAGGTTTCAGAGACTAAATATCACGTGTGTCAGTAATAACTGCTGGAATCTAACATGAAGATGATTCAGCAGCGTCCTTCCCATGAATCCACCACCACCCTGGTGTCAGACACCGAGCCCCGTCCTACCATGGCGTCGTACCGCAGTGTGTTCATGAAGTGCGCAGCCTCGGCGCCTCGGTAGTAGTTGAACCAGGCGGTCCCCTGGAACTGGTCCCCGGCGTCCAGCAGCAGCACGTTGCTCTCGGAGCCGCGGACCCTCCGGATGGCCGTGGCTCTCCGGGCCACTCCGCCGTAACACCGGCTGCTTTCGCCGCATTTCCCGGCGTGCTTGCTGGTCTCCTCCACGCGGGCGTGCACGTCGTTGGTGTGCAGGAGAACCAGGTCCCAGGCTGCCGACACGGAGACACCGAGGGACAAGAGGAGGCAGAGCCGCGGCAGAGCTCCGCTCTCCGGGCGCAGAGCTCGCATCTCCCCGCTGCGCGTAAAAGACTGGAGGTGCGACTTCTCCTTCTTCCTTCTCCTTCTCCCGGCTGCTCAACAGGTGTCTTCTGAAAAGTCTTCAGAAAGAAAAGATGCACTGTAAGAAGAGGAGGGTGGGGGTGGACTTTCTCTGTCTGCCTCCAACTTTGACTTCTCCTCACGTTCATTAACCAGGCTGCTCCACCACATCTCCTGGAGGCTGGTGGAGGCTGACGCAGATCCTGTGGGAGGCCGGTTCATCTGGAACTTTCCAATACAAGAACTTATTGGTGTCAGTGTGTAATGTGTCACCACTCTGGTTAAAGTCTGGTTAGATGCCACCACCTTTGCTCTGGTCATCGACGTTGATATGTAACATGTTTGGTTCTTCAGCTCTTGTAAGCCCACTGCACCACCCTTCACCACCCTTCACCGCCCTTCACCCCCGCAGCCTGTACAGTTGTGTGTTTAGTTGTGGGTGCGCCTGCAACACGTTTACATTAAATGATACATACATTAAATCATTTACACTCATCCTGTGTCCAACGGATCCGCAGAGATGATCAGATCTCCATCACAGGAGAGAGAAACGTCCACCTGAGGGTTCCATCTCATGTTGCTCTGTTTCTAGATGTGTTGTACATCAATGATAGGACGAGAAGGGAAATAATACAATGTATTGATACAACAGACAGGATTAAAGCAGTGTTCAGTGTTTAATCCCGCCCTCCTGGGACCACCGCAGCTCAGACAGCAGATCCAGCTGCAGTGTCCTGGTGGCGACAGCAGGGGGCAGCAGAGGGCAGGACGTGTCTCACTACAACATGACGGGCAGATGTTGCAGACATGTCACATTTCACTGTGCAGGATGAGAACAATGAGAGGCAGAAGTGGTGTTTTGTGACTTGGACTGGGGGAATGAAAGAAATGGGGGAGTGAAGAAGAGCAGACTGACGCAGCTCTTTGACGGAGGACAGACGCTCTCTGGAGAGCGTCTGACTGCTTGTTGGAAATGAGGATCATTTACACTCCTTCACACGTTCATCCCGTCTGTCGGGCTCTAAGCCTGCACACAGCGACACATGCAAGATTCTGCCGTCACTTCTTCTGAAACACCTCTCAGCTTCTTTGGAGTGAAACTTTACCTCACTGACATCCAGATAAAAAACGAGTGCAGACGCATCAACACGGATCATCAGGACACGGAGGTTCAGTTAGTATGATAATGAGTCATCCTCCAGCAGGGAATCTACACTCACTGGAGGTGATGTCATGAAACACGGGGCCGTCAGGTGGCGGACTCATCGGTCTCTTCCGGGCGACCTTGAGTGTTTGAGGTGGCTTTCAATAGCTCCCTCAACAACAAGAGATTCAGTGGTGACCTGTTGACCTTGAGTCCATTTGAAGAGGAGACGTTGCCTGTTGACCTGCCCAGGTCCCGTTTCATGGGGTTTGTCTCTTTCATGTTGTGTAAAACTGCACGACAGGCGTGTTTGAGTCGTCTTGTTTCCGTAGAAACGGCAGTTAAACTCACAGAGAGACCGACAGCAGCAGAGGGTCAATGAGCAATATCACCTGATCATGAACTAATCACTTCATCAATGGGCCCCGCTGAGGCAGACCATCACTGTGCTGTGACAGGAGCTGGTGTTGAAGAGGAGGCGGAGACTTGTTATCTGACTCCATCTTGGAACCATCGTCTGCTTCCGGCTGCTCACCAATAATCGATGAGAAGTCCTCTGAAGCGCCGTGACCTTCCAACGGTCGCGGTGGTAATGAGGCAATCAGATGATGGCGAATGAAAGCAGCTGACATGAGCGCTTACGGTGAGCCTGACTGATTCAGGGTCCGGTGGCCGCTCGATTCATGTCTGTGCATCTGATCCTTGAGGTCAAAGGTCAGCGCTGATTCCCAGTGTGGCACCGATGTTCTCAGGACTTTGCAACTTCCTGCTCACATCTCTGCTTTAGTTTCTTTAGTCGTGAGGAAAGACGTTCATGTTCTCCAGAGAGCGAGAGGACGAAGAAGAACAGAGTTTACTTGAAATAAAATCACAGCAGAATCGATGTGGATTGTAAACAGGAAACAAAATGAAAGTTAACTGTAATGTTCCTAAAATAATAATAATCCTTATTTTCAGATGACATTATATAATAATGCTAATAAAGCTTGGTGAAGTCTGTATAAAGACATTATGATGATCAGACTTCCTTCCAGTCTAAATACCTCTTCCAGTAGTATTATATATTATATTATATTCAGGTCTGTGAATCCCTGGTTGAGCTTCTGTTCTCAGATGTTCCTGATCTCTGCTCCCACATTGATGTTAAAAACACTCAGCTCTCCACAAACCATCTGACCTGAGGAACCCCTGGAGGATCCACACTGATCACACCGCCGCCCACGTCCTGTGATGTGCGTCAGGATTCCTTCTCCGGCCGTCGCTGCACGTCAGCTGCCAGCGACGAGCCTCCCACAGCGAACAAGCAGAGGAAGAACGTCTGATGATGAGGTGCGATCGGTCTTCAATTAAATCTGTCATACCCTCAAGAAGAGTAGAAGAAGAAGAAATCGCCCTGATAGCTCGTTGAAGTTATTCAAACAGAGACGAGAGGAAAGGTGGGTGGGGGGGCGGTGCTTAGGACCTATACTACAACCAACCACCAGGGGGCAGGGTTTAGGACCTATACTGCAACCAGCCACCAGGGGGCATCCAGATCTTTTGGCTTCACTTTTGGGGAGCTCTCATGATGTCTACCATTGTCACCTGTGTAGAGTCAGGACGTCTCTCACAATGTGACTTGATGAAGATTCATTCAAGTCAAACTGGAGCAGAAACTGGAGGTTTGAAGTGTCGCTGCAGTGAAAAGCTGCTTTAGAAGGGAAATTAGGAGTCAATGCAGACATCAAGAAGAAGTCCTGGATGGACATTTTAAAGAGGAGGAGAGAACACATCCGTAGTTCTTCGCAGATGGTCAGACGTTTGATTAGCTGCTCGCACGCCTTCTTCTCTAACCTCCAGGCAGCAGAACGTTGAGTAGGAAGACGACAGGATATCGTTTCTGTCCATGAGAAGGAGCAGGATGACAGAAAGTGTCTTAAACGAGATAAAAACATTGCCAGGACGCAGCGGTTGGATTTGAATCGATCTGTATAGTTTGTGTTGAGGTTCTGATCTCTTCAATGGAAACAACAGAAGCCAGATAGTTACCGACAGATGAGCTGCAGCCTCCTGCTTCTGAAAGGACGTATCTCCCAGCATGCCAGAGACCCAGGGGTCCTTCAACCATGACATGATTAATAACCCCCAACATGAAACAGACCTCAGAAATAATTACAGGAGACCGATGGGGGAAGTTCCTAATCAGAAGCCCTTGAATTAGAGAGCGTGAGCAGCGTGGAGGAGCTGCGTTGGTGGACCGCTGCTGAGACACAGCAACAATACACTTGATGGGAGGCGAGGACTCACAGGGAAAGGGGGGGGGGGGGGTGGCAG
>CAAKHC010007437.1:0-19616 GCA_901007825.1 Macroramphosus scolopax | reverse complement strand
CACAGAAGGTAGGAAGTTATCTAAATGTACATAAATAGATATGCATCAATAATGAAAAGTTCCAGTAGGCTTAGAGCCTTTGTGTATTACGCCATGCAGCATCTGCAGTGTGTTATTTTTGGTCCACTTCATCCCTTTCGCCATTTGAAAATGTGGTATATTTTGGTAGTATTTCCAGATTTATATGATGATTTTAGTTCTGGATTTGGATTTGTTTAACATTATGCCAAAACACATTTTTTGTTATAGCCATTAAATTAAGGTAATATTACATACCTATATGAAAATTCATAGTGATAATATCTATTCATGTGTAATATTTAGTTTTTTACTGATTCTAAATTATTTAAGAAGAGTGACCTGTTGGCCTTCTTTAACGTCTGTGTTCTCTGAGTGTACTTCTGGTTTATTTTGTTGGTTGTATTGACGTTGAATGGACAGTCAAAGCTGTGTGTTATGACACTCCTTGGGCGGAAGGCAAACCCCAGTGCTTGCAAGAATGTCATCCAGCCAGCCTGTTAGGTCATGCTCAGAGCCACTCCTCTATAGCAAAGCGACCCAGAAACTGTACTGGACATGCCTGAGTGCTCCTGCTGCTGTGCAAATTCTGTGTAATGTGTAGGCTGCTGTCTGTCATGATTAGACTCCAGTTGATTGGTAATTGATAATCAATGGATTAACTCAACCCCATAGATCTGCTCAGAAATGCTGGTGAAAGGTTAGTCTGTGTTATATTATCCTGGTACTAAGATCTGGACTGCGGCCAACTGAGACCTGTCTCCAGATCAGTTTATCAATTAAATATTTGTTCTTAATTGTATTTAGTCTGACTAAATTAAATGAAGCTGCAGGTTAATTATAATTTTATTTATATATATATATATCTTTGGAAAAAAACATTTTTCATATTGTGATATTTATTTACATTATATCACCAGACTGCCCCGATTACAGATCCTCTTCAGGCCTACTAGCCGAGGTTGTGTCGAGTTACGACTAGTAGGGGCATGGCAGTGCAGAAGTGTGCTTCATCAGCCCTCCAGTAATGGGGAAATCCCTGCTCCACGGGGTATCTCCTTGCCTGAGATATATGTCTGCGGCAATAATTTGACACCAGTAGAAGGTTGAAGGTGACTTAGGGTGTAAGGTGGCTCCATGTGGGTGCAGAGTGAAACACCATGGATCGACTTATTTCCTCTGGATGGAAATCGTATTTCTAAAGGAAGTACCTTAAGTATAAACATTATCTGGCTCTTTTTGTGTATGTTCGTTGTCAGAGACAGCTGTAGTTCACTGTGAAGTAGCCTAGAATTAGCCTGCCTTAGTTAGATGACTTATTACTGTGGTCTCATGATCACTTCTACTAAAAACAAAGCCAGCAGCATATTTTTCTCTGTAACGCAGGAACAAGAAGGACTGAGCCACGCACAAACATACACATGCATATGCTGTGGTATTCAGAAATGGGTGTCACCATCATTCCTCAGTTGATACTTCGTCCACCCCCAAGCTATAGTTATTTTTGTTTGCCTTCTCAGTGTGGCTCCTCAGATTGGGAAAGTACAAAAAGCAGCCTAAATGCTTCCACGGAAGGAATATATAACTGTTTTGCTCACAGATGCTGACACAGAAAATTCAGGAGTTACAAGTATTAGTGTAGTGTAGACCACAAAGGTTGGTCAGACTGCAATAATACACACAGTCATTAAAAATACTCACTGTGTACAGATAAGAGTGAGTAGTATAAAACGGTTTGCCACTATTAATTAAAGCCTGGGTCTCTGAAATGTGGTCATCTGTCCAATGCTGGTTACGGTTATCACATTATTGACTTATCATGCAATATTTGGACATGACCGCAATAATGTTTGCTGACCCCAATATCAGCCATCGTATTGGCATACATGTGTTTGTTTACATATGAACGTCACCAACATTTTAGCTAACACGGTGCCACGATAAGCAGCAGGTTTTCCCAAACAAGACTGCTGTGCGCTTAAGCTGGATAAGCAGAAAAAAACAGGGGCGTTAGTCACAGCACAGTGTCGACGTCTGTGTCAAAGGAACAGCAGACGCTGTTATGTTACATGCCATGCCTTACAGACAGTCGACATGCTATCTCAAATCACATACTGGGTCAGCAGGCTTTGTGTGGTTCTGTGTAGACCGGCAAAGCAGCATAATGTTTGGGGTATTTCTTACAGCAGTATTGTGGAATCTCTGTGTAAAAGTCACTAAAGTTGGTGTTGGGTAAGTTGCACATTTTCATCACAGGGCCTCACGACTCAGACCAGACAATAATACAGAAAGCCATCAAGCAAGTAGATTTGAAATACAGCATCTTTCGGCATCATTCCTTATCCTATTAATAATTAATAATAAAAAAAAAAAATCCCTCTTCCTCTGTTTTAGAACCACGCCTGTTTAAACAGGGCAAAGGCTCATGCAGAAGTCTGTAAGAAGAAGTGATGCAGTCCCCTAAAGCTAGTGAAGTCAAGTCTTACATTACAATACCAGAAAGGTATTGGAAATTGAGATACGATGTCGCTGAGCTTTTCTGTCTTGCGGTGCAACGCATTCACTGAAGAGGCCAAAGATTAGCAGCTGCCTCCATGCTGCTCCTCTCAGGGGTTGATTGTCTCTGTCTGCTCCGCTTGTCTTCTTTCAATTTCTGAAGTCAAGCACTTTTCTGGCTCAGCCGGAGTCTCTGAACCTCATCAGTTTAAGTTCACTCATCTGATGAACTGACATGTACTTGTTGTTTTTTAATTCCCTGTTTGCTATTGGACAGAAGATCTTAGCTCTTTGGTGCATCTTTACTCTCTATGTCACCAAGCCGCTACAGTATCTGCACCTGACTTTTATACCTACTAATTTATGTTGTTTTCAAGATGGCTCCTCCAAGACCACACCTACACTGTATGAACAAAAGTATTGGGCCACTTCTCTTAATCATTGACCTCAGGTGTTTCATTCAGCCCCATTTGAATAGGTGTATAAAATCCAGCACCTAGTCATGCAGTCTGCCTTAACAAACACTTGAAAGAACGGGTCGTTCTAGAGCTCACTGAATTTGAGTGTAGTACTGTAATAGGATGCCACTGTTGCAACAAGTCAGTTCGTGTAATTTCTTCTCTCCTAGATATTCCACCAGCAACTGTAAGTGGTATTATTGCAAAGTGGAAACGTTTAGGTAACCACAGCAACTCAGCCACGAAGTGGCAGACCACGTAAAGTTACAAAGCGGGGTCGCAGAGTGCTGAGGTCATAGTGCGTAAAAGTCACCAAAGCTCTGCTGACTCAATAACTGCAGAGTTCCAAACCAGTTCTGGCATTAATATCAGCACCAAAACTGTGCGCCGGGAACTTCATGGCATGGTTTTCCATGGCCGAGCAGCTACATGCAAGCCTTACATCACCAAGCACAATGCCAAGCGTCGGATGGGGTGGTGTAAAGCACGCCGCTACTGTTCTGTGGAGTGACAAATCACGCTTCTCTTTGTGGCGGTCTGATGGACGAGTCTGGGTTTGGTGATTGCCAGGAGAATGTTACCTGCCTGACTCATTATGCCAACTGTAAAGTTTGGTGGAAGAAGGGTAATGCAGAAAGCCTTCCCAGAAGAGTCGAAAGCTGTTCAACCTGCAAAGGGGGACCAACTTAATATTAAGGCCTATGAATTTGGAATGGGATGGCATAAAAGCTCCTGTAGGTGTAATGTGTAGGTGGCCCAATACTTTTGTCCATACAGTGCAGTCGTCAAAGGAAAAGCTTATTTTGAAGAATGTATCCTGTGTGTGAGCGCGGCATGAGTCTATCTAATATTAATGCATTAACTGGGGTCGGCGAAGTCTTGCCCTGAAGCCCATCGTATTGCTTCTTTTCGCATCCCCTGTAAAGTAGCACTGCAGTGTCAAGTTGACATGAGCAGTGTGACGGCAAAGTGTAAAATGAAGCTAAAGTTTAAGTGTAAAGATTTACAAAAGGGGAGGTGATGTATTTCCACTATAATCAATCTCTACTAGTATGAGGCCTTTTGCTTCCTTTGTGTGTGTGCGTGTGTGTGTGTGTGTTCCCAATAACAGAGAAGAAATATTTTAATAAATCATAGAGCAGCACGGCCTGAATGCATCAGTGAACAACCATGATCAGCTCTAGATTATTAAACACAGCAGTTATAAGAGACATTTTCACCTTTTTATTAACATGGACTTTCTCACTTAATTAAGAAAAATAGTCTGATTCTATTGACTTTACAAAAAATTTGAGATCATGATATATATCAATGTGATAGAATTTAACTGGTATGATTTGACTTATGGTATGACTTATTTTGCCCACCAACAAGCAGAAAGAAAACAGAGAAGCAGCAGCTTCCTACACTGCTTTATAGTGTGAATGTATTAGTTTATGCATCCATGGGTAGTAGTATTGCTATTGGTTCGGAAGCTAACTTCATTGTATTTCATGGAATAAATCAGTTAGATCAATGTATGATGACCAAATCTACCAGGGTCTTTATGAGGACAGACAAACAGAGATTCGACAGTAAGAGATAAATGTGCTCTGTGTCCATGCTTGTTAGCCATATCCTGTGGTCGCGACGTCTCGAACACGTGCGGAATAGTGGCAGAAATGTAGGTGAAACGATTTTGAGCGAGTGTGGAAAAGTTACAAGTGAGAAACAGGGCTACAGCGTGGCAAGGAGGGGTTGAATGAATCAGAAACTGCTTCTTTAATTGTAAAACATCCACTGTGTCCGCGTCTTACAACATCCAGATATAGTGTCTCTGTTTCTGCGCAGAACATCCAAGGTTGAATTCTTTGCTGAACTGACAGACCAAGGCCATCAAACATGGATGGCGCCCTTCTCTCGGATGTAAAAAAAAAGCTAAAGTGGGTTGCCAAATATACCTGGGCAGCTCGCTCAAGTAAAGCCTATGTGTGGGAAACCCTTGCTCATCAATTCCTTGTATATAATGCCGGCATATCTTTCTGACAGTTCAGCAACATGGACTTAAATTCCATAAATGACGCTCTATGTACTCCTGCTCCTGTTAATCAACTGGGCAGCATGTTCTTTTAGGGAGGGGATATATATATTATATATGTTAAAATAGCATTAACTTAGCAGACTGTTTATTCGACTGAGAAAACCGAAATGAAAACGAATGCTGCACAAATATTCTCTTCATGCTAAAAAACCTGTTTAAAACTCTTTCCACAAAGAATAGGGACCAATAAGGGAATTGTTAATTAATTGGACCAATAAGCAGAAAAAATAATGCCATTTGTATTAATACATCTTTTCTATCTCTATTGCTAGCAAAGATTCAACAGCATTTTGTTTGGGATTTTTAAAGTAGCCATAAACTGTTAAACCACCTGGTTTACTATCTGGACTGTGAAGAAGTTGCATGAACACTGATGCTGCGGTCCCAAGCTCATACTCACCAACACCGGTGTTGCTTCATTCGTTTTGCTGCTTCTTTCTGTTGCTGCTAGTGCAATGGCATGCGAGGAATGCACTTGGCCAGTTATCAGGTCGGCCACCATGGTGCTCTTGGGTTTGCATTGTAAATATGCCATTCACACCAGCCGGTTTTCCTTTCTTCTGTCCTGACCGCAGCAAAAGAGCCAGTGTGTGTGTGTCAACCCAGAAGTGCTTTAAGTGTCCACTGAATTTCTTTTACAAACGGATGTGAGCTCAGTCTTGCAGTGCTGGATTTCACTCTGTGTTCCCTCTGTCTTGATGAAATGGCCTCATTGTGTTGCAGTTGTCTTTGTCAATGATGCAAAACAAGTCTGGTAGGAAATATGTTGAACTCGTAAATGTCAGACTTTGAGGTTCTGTTGTAATAAACATAGTCTGGATTTACTATAATGCCCCAACACATTAGCTAACTGCATATTAGATGAAAAGAAAGATAAAAAATGTTAACAAATCTTGTTCATTTGCTCTTGTGCTCTGTTAAGTAATGTTGATTATTTACATCTCCAATGCCCGATACAGTTTGGGTGTTGCTCTATTCAATCAATTTAAATCATCTCATCTGAACTAAAATGGCGCAGAGTTGGAATAAAATATGTATTTCTTTGTGATTGTTTATTGACGGGACTAGTACTTCCTGCCTAATTTAATTCAGAGTAGTGAATTCACTCCCAAACTAGGGTAGACTATTATTCCAAAGCACCAGACTCACTTTCCTACCTTAGCTTATCAGAAGTTTGCGACTGTCTGGTGGTAATTGTCGTCCCTAGTCATTAGCCTATCTTCACTGCCTCCTTTTCCTGTCTCTGAAAGGCTGGGCGCTCTAGATGTATGCCCCGTTCTACATGTCCCTCACTCAGACGAACTAAGGAGTCCTTATCCTGCAGCCCAGTAATGCAGTCAGTGTGAGGCCTGGAATGAAATGCTTCCTGTGTCTCTTTATGGCCAGAGTTGACTCATTGCATTCCTCCCAAGGGTAATGTTTGATGGAGGGGCGACGGCGAGCCAGAGATTCACAGAGCTGCACTCTTCTCTATCTCTGGCACCACAGAACGCCAGGAGTCCTTGGGCCAGCGCTTCATTTGGATAAGGAAGTGAACGGTCGATCTCGGTCAACACAGATGTACAGTTTCATCTACAGTGGAACTGGTTTGATTTTATAATCTCTAGCTTGTCCGTGGCATGAGTCATTGTTTTTGGGAAGGACATTCTTTAGGTAGGACTTGTGTCTCCTTGATTCATGTGTGGCCTTGCTTCATCTCGCATTGTCAAAATAGCTGAGATGGTTCTGATGTTCCATATTGTTGGAAATATGTTTTATTTTGCCTTTCTGCTCTACAATTATTCTAATAAAGAATTAGTGTGTTTTGTCGGCCGGTTGTATAGTTGCATGTTATACAGTTACACCACTCTGAGGCAGGGGTCCTCTGTGATATTTGGGTTGGTGCCAGAGAAGTTTTTTTCGAGCGGACACAGTATGGCCATATTCAAACATTCCATATGCACTATTTTTGTAACGCCTTATATGTGCTCCTTTAGTAGGTTTTGTTTCATGCTTTTTACGCCATTGAACTTCTATACTGGGAATTAAATACAATTATTCTTATTGACTGGATAAATCAATATCTTCTGAGTAGATATTTACTCACTCGCTTATGAGTACTGTGGCTTTGCCTGTAAGTTCTGTATTGATTATCTGCCCTGTTGTTAATGGAGCTGAGCTTATAAATAAACCAGAGGCCTTTTTGGACTATTTAAGCTTTTTTTTTTTTTAGCTTCTTTTATGCTTGTGTTTTGGCTTTTTGTGTCATTGCATGGTAGTGTTGTCAAAAATGTTGATATTTAGATACTTTTCCACTCTGAATATTCAAAATTGTTTCAATACTCATTTTCCCCAGTACCAGCTGCAATTTCTGGCTCTGTTTTCTCTCCGCTAGCGAGTTGACACACACGCCGCTGCGGTGTCCACCGAGCCCTGCCTGCCCTCATTCACTCACAGTGCTGTCTTCTCGGCACTTGTCTCATTCACTCCATTTGTTAATGCGGGTTTTGTTATGGTGTTAGCTCATTAAAGATGGCTGGTGCAGAGCCACTGCGACCGGGTTTGTTGGCAGAGAAAACAGCAGGAGTGCTGTTTGGAAATACTTCAAATTCGGGGCAAATGAACCAGGAAAGGATACGAGGAAGCCCATATTCAAGTGATGCTTCAGAGCAGTGCTAAACAAAGGTGCGAACACAAACAGTTTAGCGAAGAACCTGAAGGACTGACACACCAACCTCCATAATGACTTTTGTGAGGTTGGTCATAGCTTCCATGTCAACGTCACTGAGGCTTTGCTAAACTCATCCCCATCACAGCTATCAGGCCTGACTTTGCTTCATTTCTAAGATAAGTTAATTGGATAATTTAGTTATTTTTAAAGGCCTTTTTAAATTAAACCTAATCTAGAGAGAAAAATAAATACATCGTAAATGAATATTTTTCTTATTGTACTAGAGAGAAGCTGAGGAGAACAAACCTGCAACAAAAACGCACACTCACAAGTACACTACATCAAGAACGTAAAAACAGTAGCCAGGAAAAGAAATCTTACCTCCTTGTCATGTTACAACCTTTTATCTTTTAATAGAATCAAAAAAGTTATGCACACTGTTGTTTCAATTTTTCCCATAATAACTAAAATCGTATAGAGCATCGATATTGTGACGAGAGCACAGTGAGCCAGGCTCAAGGATTTGTAAAGTCAGATGCATGCAAAACTGTTAACATTGTGGTCCATGCAGATTGCATTAGGATGGATCCAGCTCAGAGTAAATGCATATAGACTATGGAAAATGACTGAGTGCACAGTGTAGATGCAATATGCAGAATCACATATGTTCTGTTCTGGCAGATGTCTATAGAGCTCCAATTGTTGGGTTTTGGTAGTTTCCACTTAAACTTGATGCTGTTATTTGGCATCATTTTGCGACCAATAACAGTCATGTGTATCGTGTCAGAACGAGGACCAGGACAGAGTGTAGTTTGAGTAGGCAGGCTGTTATCGGTTCTTCTGGCGAGAACTGTGGATGGTAGAAAATGCTGTATTGAATGTGAGGCAGAAAGAAGTGCTGTCATGACTCATTGTTGCAGGCTGCTGCAGCGTTACTTGCTATCCGCGTGAACCTGTGATCCAGCCCACTCAAACTCACACCATCCTCTGCCTGCAGATTTAAATGCAGCCGATTTTCATTCCCTTGTTTATGTAACATGTAGTTTGAGAATTGTCATCCTGTGTTTGTTCCTCTGTGCCAATGTGTTGTGTTAATCCATTAGCATTTCACTGCATTAATCCGTCAGCTTTCTTAAGTGCAGCGAGGCGCTGAGGTCCAACTGTTTTCTATTTAAAACAACTCACGGAGAGTTCAATGGAAGCGAGTGCATTCTTATCCTCCTTTTACCTTGAACTACAGAACAATGTGATCAGTCTGATTTTATCGTGTTTTGGATTCTCTCCGAGGCTTCAACTATTACAAGTGGGCCAATAATTAAATTCTCTTGCATACATCCCTATAAATCTTTATTTCCAAGAGGAAAAGCAGTGATCGCCTCATCCTTGAGACAACTGCATTATGATGCAGGACAGAGGAAAATGAGAAACTTTAGCTAGGTAAGACTACTTAAGCTAATTTGACAACTTCTGTGAGAAATTTTGATGCTTCATCATAAGCAAGCTCTTAGTTTAATGTAATTCATGGTAAACTAGTGCTGTTAAGCCACCTGGCCCAGCCTTCATGCCCTTTTAGATTGTCCGTGCGTTGTTGTCAGACTGTCTTGATTTGTTATTTTTCGTTTCCTCCTATTACAGGGAGAATAGCTTTGAGTGGAATATATTGTGTTGATTAGATTCTTAAAATGTTTGATCCTGCTGAATGATTGATGCCGTTTTGCTCAACTTGTCATTTGTCTTATGCTCAAATTGATTTATCTGCCGCTGCTGTGCGAGCCTCTCCCACTCGCTCTGCAAGTGTATATTTATGTGTATGTATGTGTGTGTGTGTGCGTGTATATTTGTGTGTTGTACCCATCAATGTAATGCTGAGTCAGACCGAGTGCGTCAACAGCTGCTGTCTGTTTAAAAAGAGACGGCGTTGTGCAGAGGCATGGACAGGGAAAGGATTTTGGAGGAGGGAGGAGGTTGATGTGGGCGAGGTTGAGTAGGTTAGATTAAAATAGAATAGTACAGATTAGCTTTTTATTTCCTATCATGCCACGCATATTGATTTGACATCATCCTATTTCAGTCCCAACAATAGTAGTTTTCTCTGATTGTACCTCTGGAGGGGTCTTTTAAGTCAAATCTTTTTTACAAGCAAGCTCACATCTGAGATGAGGATGCGAAGAAAGTGGAAACATTGACTCTATTTTTAAAATCAACTACTGCATATCTTCTTACTACTTCAAAATCGCAACTGACAATCCTATTTTTGTGTTTCCAGGCCCAAATCGCCTTCCTGCAGGGGGAGAGGAAAGGCCAGGAGAATTTGAAGAAAGACCTTGTGAGGAGGATCAAAATGCTGGAGTACGCGCTAAAGCAAGAGAGGTGAGTGCCTTAGCGCCTACTGCTGTTGCAGCCCACCTACCACACACACACACACACACACACACACACACACACACACAAATACCTCAGAGAGCCTGTCACAGTGTTCCCTTTTTTTTCCCGCTTCTAAAAATAAATTCCTCCGAGAAATATGAAGTGCATGACAATGTGCGGTTCTCAGTGGTCAACAAACCTGCTGCACCTGGCCACATCAACACAGCTTCTCAACAGGATCTATGTGTTAAAGGATGGTGAGCATTTTAAGAGAAAATCCGTCTTCCGCTTGTTTACATTCCTCGTGAACCAGTGCAACTAGAGCTGATGTCAGCAGAAGCAGTGAGATGAAGTGAGTGCCAGAGAGATTCCCCCGAGTCCAGCTGGTGTGATGTCTCTGGACGAGAGCATGTGTTGCCAGTAAGGTCTTGTCTGTCTTCTTATGCTGATGACTACATGCGTCGTCAATAGAAGGATGGGAAAGGAGAATTCATCCCCAGCCAAGAAGAGGCCTTTGTCCCAGCTTTGTTTATCCAGTAAACCAGAAGAATTACATTGTTGTCATTCTTCAGTGCAGCAGCCCGTCATCATCACACTAAAGGTCCCCATGTTAGCGGTGGCGTTGCATGCCGGCGCCCTGGAGCAGAAATGTATGGGAGTTACCAAACCTACATGGATCACAATCCCTGGAAAAACTCAACAAACTTATGAAGTATTTATGACAGGTGTTTCAATAAGTGCAGCTTAGGTTTAACTCGTACATTATTTTTATAATTTATAAGTGATTATAAATAATATTTTTTTATTTTACTTGCATTTATTAATAACTTCTGAGATGATAATATAATAAAATGAGATAGAAATTAATAAATTGTTTGACCTTTAGATACTCTGTGGGCCTGAATTTAAAGTTTGAAATTGTTGTGCAAGGGTTAGCCTGCGCTGTTATGCAGAATGATAAAGAACAGCTGTTCTGTCTACGTAATTGTCATAATTGAATATCAGCATGCATTGCAATACTCATTGTATTGTGGCCTCTATATTATGATGCGTTTCGTATCCTGAGGTTGAAGGCAATACCAGGCCCTTGTGATTAACAGATTAATTAGCTTTTATTAATAGATGACAAATGCCAATAGAAAGACAGGAAATTAGATAATGACCTGTTATAGGCACTTAAAAATGGAGATTTCAGGTAATAGACTCATTGCAGGTATCTCGTGTCGAGGCTATTGAGAGCCATAATGCAGCTGAGTTAGACAGGTGTCCAAATGGCTAAGTGCTCTCATTCCTCCAGTCAGCTCGGAGGTCAGTTACATTTTCTGTCCATTTGCTATATGAGCAGCATGTTCTGTAGGTAGATTCGTCCTCTGGCTGTTTGTAGTGTATATTTATCTACTTTTCTCCTGTGAGATCAGCACTCTCTCTGCCTCAGGAACAACACTTAACCCAGAATTACTACCACTTTCCCTGGTTGCTTAGCAACAGGTCATGGCTCCGAGGGTTTCTGAAAGCAATATGAGAAATTGCGCTCTGAATGTAGGATGTACCCAATTTAAAATGAATTTGATTTTCATCGGGGGATGCTTCCTCTGAATCAGGGGGCAGTAGTGTGATGATGGGGCTGTCTGAATTCAAAGGTGTGAGAGCTCTTTGTGTTGACTCTTCATCACTCATAAAGATGTGTGTATTCATTGGAAGTAACAAGCATCTCAGTTTTGCGGAAGAAGATGCAACGTTTGTAAATGATACTTTTCTGTTTACTTGTGTGACGAGTCATGTAATGCACAACAATAGCATTTTATTTTGTTACATGTTTATTGCATGAACATCTGTTTGAGTATCACATAGGAAACAGTAGTTCATTTATACGTAGTCAGAAGATTCATCAAAAATGATAACATTTGTTTTGTACAGATATTTGCTTGTTCCAGCCTCTTGATGTGAATGTTGGCTGGTTCTCTCATCTTTTTCTCTGCTTATCAAGATGAACCATTTGAATCTGCCAACTTGGCTCCATGGAAATGGCCACTCTTAACTATTGAAAGGAAATTAATGAATAAGAAGATTATCCCAATCCATAAAAAATAGAATTGTAAATTGCTGCCACACTTATTATATTCATAATATATACGTATCACAATCAGAAAAACATTATTTTTATAATGTTGAGATATTCATTTTTAGCCGTTGAACCCTTCATACAACTGAGTCCGTCTAACCAGCTACTGTGTTTGTGAGAAGTCCAGCGACACTGCTGGGATGACTTTCAAAGGTTATGCAGATGCAACACATAATTAGTGTTTTCAAACAGCTTGTTCTCCAACTGTCTTGATCAGCCCTGTTTGCTGACTAATGTGCCTCCACCTTTTTTTTTCTCTTCTAGAGCAAAGTACCACAAGTTAAAATATGGGACAGAGTTAAATCAAGGTGACATGAAACCTCCAAGCTACGACTCTGGTAAGTCTGCGGCCAACTGAAACCTTTTCATTCTAAATCTCAGTGTTTGTTGTGTTCACATACCTCCTGTGACAGGACTGTTTCACATGTGGAGGCAGCATTCTTGTTGAATCTTGTTTGCCTTAATAGCTGTCTGAGTAATGAAACGGGCGATTGTTGTTATGAATGCGTTGTACAGGTATGGAGCTTCTTAAAGTGTCAGTGTATCACAGATCTGATCATCTTTATGGATGTCTAACAATTTCACACACTCAAAAGGGTTGGTTTAACTTTTTGTGGAAAAATGTATCTCAAACCTTTAGTGACATTTAGTAACGCAGATACAGAACATGCAGTACAAATTAGATACATTTCAAAAAAACATATTATATGTGAACACATTAACAGAAACTTTACCTGAAACAATATCTCTTTGTTGTCCTTTTCACGGTTTCCACGAGGAACTTTAGTGGGTAGAAAACCTTTCCAGTTATTCAGATTTACCATTGATTGTTTCTGGAGAGAAATGTTGCTGCTGTAGGATTCTTTAATGTCTTGTGAATGAACAAAATAAATCCTATTCACCTTCTTCATATAGTGGTGCTGGCAGAAATCTGACACTGAATCATTTCCACAAGCTATGTCGGTGTGGCCCTTGCACAGATATATTCGTGGTTATATCATTTTAAAGCTGTGTGCAGCGCATCAGTTCCCTCAGCCCCTCCCAGCCCCGCTCTCTGTCACAAACACATTGACAACAGACCTGTCTGGAACTAGGAATATATTTAATTGGTCTCAAAACCCACACTCGTAAACAGGTGCATGCACATTATATGAGCGCATAGATAAGTGACGAGCAGGAATGCATCCCCGTCACGCAGTATTTCTGCACAGTGCACACCAATAGTATTCCCACGAGCAGGAGGCTCTCTACGCGTTAGCAACTGCTCAGCTGGCCCCCAAAACTGATATCTTCAAACTCTGGCTAGTCACCGCTTCTTGTGAATAAATACACACAGCACTCAATCAAAGTTTCTACTCATCATCTTCTTTAAATCTTTAAACATCCAGAGTATTGTCCTCACATGTTTGTGGTCACTCTTACTCTCACATGTTGTACTGCAGTATCACTTCCCGTTTCAGTGCACTACATTTTTCTTGTAATATTATTGTTATTTAATGGGCCTCTCATGTTCAAGTCCTCAGCTGTCATTAAGTCAGATTGTGATATTTCCTCTCCTCCTCATCGCTATTCATGAGGTCGGTTCAAAGCCCTTGAAGTGTTGATGAACGAGGGAGGTGAAGGGAAATCGAAGGGAGAGGTGTTAGGTGGAGGGGAGGGGAAGTGTTGCTCGTATGGTGGCGCACCTGCCCGCTGTTCACCTTCCTGAATTAGGCATGACCCACTTCTTGAAGCACCCCTCGACTATCTGCCCCACCAAATGACCCCCTTGAGACACACATACTTTTAGCCCATCTATATCTTATTAACAAGTCTGTCCGCCTCATGCAAAATTCCCTGCTGACTCGTGAGCAGAGCGATGACATTATTAATATCAAAGCGAGCTTTGAATACCATCCTTGTTATGTCAGAGTCACAAACAGTGTGTGTGTTTCTGGATGCTGCAGGCACAGACGCGTATCATTGTTAGTTCTATAATGTCAATGGACACGTTTAGAACAAAGCACTATTTAAAAGGTTTTGGAATTTGTCATTAAATATCAAATGCATTTGTTTCTAGTGCTTGTGAGATGATGTGGACGAGTTTAAAAAGGCAATAAGTACACTTTGTGATGAACATTTGCAGTGTACAATTTTAAGAGAAGAAATAGACCTGCATCTATTTTCCAAATACAGTATCTACTTAACTCTAATCCACTGTTTGCTGAGAGTAACTGAGAACTGAATCTGTGCAGTTGCCAGGATGCTGCGATGCTGGAATGTTCATGTCGTGTTTACCAAGTGGAAATAATGTCAGAGGCTGTGTTGTTTGCTTTGCCCTGATTTGTGTGGTTCTCTTCTCTCTCCTCCAGATGAGACAAACGAAAACGCTCAACAATCGCTCAACAATCAGCTGTCCTGGAAACAAGGCCGTCAGCTCCTCAGGCAGTGAGTGCACATATTTTTATCCTTCTCGGACAAATTTAAACTTAGAAACCGGTATCAAAAATGAACTGGATGTTCACAGATCTCTTGCTTTCTGCATGGCTGATGTCACTTGTATCAGACATAATGGTGTTGGTGAACACGGGGATTTATTGTCCCAGCAGTGCTGCGGTCCAAAGATAATGTGGAGAAGAGGTCCCTCACATGGGCAGCAGGAGTCATTACCTTATTTTCCTTTTCTTTTTTTTTTTACGTGTAGCCCATTGGCTCTGGCAAATGTGTCTCTCCTATCATCCTTGTCCTCAGTCAGTCTGTGTAAATAAAGTAGACTCCGGCTCTATCCCAGACACCATCAGGGAGACTCACACGTCATCTGCCCCAACATGCCGGCTGATAAGGCCGCCAATTTATTCTTTGGCCTGTGTCAAGGGACAGATCAATAATGTGCTAAGACTTCCCTCCCTTTCAGTGAGTCGCAACACAAAATTGCTCGAGCTTCTTCTGCAAACCCACAGGAGAGGTGTTGTACTTGATGAGTAGCTCATCTTGACTCAGATTCTGTTAACTACACCAGAGCCAGAGGACATGACATACTCGACAGTAACAAGAACTTGACTCTTCCTCATCTCTAATCATATTGGAGTCAGTTGTATTTGCTTATTATCGTCACTGTTGTACAAGAACAACGTATTTGTTCTTTGCGGTATTATTAAAGTAATAACTCTGTATCTTCCATCACAGCACATATGCATTCCTTTCCCAACGCACTCTTCTGTTTGATCAAGACCAAGTTCAGCCCATTTATTTTTCACTAACTTTGTCCCAGGTACCTGCAGGAGGTGGGCTACACAGAGACTATCTTAGATGTGAAGTCCCAACGTGTCCGAGCGCTTCTAGGACTAGCTGGAGATGGAAGCGGGAGGACAGGTGAACGAACCGGTACTGAGCCTTTGGTCAATGGAACCGACACATCAACAAAGGGCACCAGAGGGTGAGTACACTGGGCGGGATGGGGTCTAAACTTTAATTTGCCGCCAGTGTCATAATCCGCACTCGTACATAACATGAACGAGATGGTCTTGTTTCTTCTTGGACTGCTTTGTTGGCATGGCAACCAGGGCGAATTGTGACGCTCTCAATGGGGCCTGTGTGATTACAGAGTTCGCTGGTTGCACCAGCACATTATTTGCATCCCTGTTTTTTAGTACACCATGAAATTAATCTCTATTTGGCAAAACGTTATATTTGAATAAATATTAAATAGTTCTGTTACATAGGCAGTGTTGAACTTAAAGACCATTTTATTCTCCTCCCCGTGATCCTGTCTAACCCTGCTGTAACAATAATGCCACTATGTTTGGCTGGTTTGTAGACGAGGTCCGTAGACGAAGTCAAACTGAAGTTAATTTTGAAATAAATTTTGTCAACACCATTTTTAAGTTACAAATGTTAATGCTGTGCGTTTCTGCATGCATCAATATGCTTCAACAGGAAAGCTGAGCTCTCAGACACAAGCGCCGTACTGGAGGCCTTCAGGTTCATCGAGAATGCAGCAGCTGAGTTCAGTGATGAAGATGAGGACAGTGAGGAGAGGGACAGGCCCAATGTGGAGTCCAGGACGGTAAGAAAACAGTCTTCCTTCACTTTCCGAAAACAAGGTAGTCATATATACTGTTATTAATGATCTTATATTTCCTGTCCAGATCATACGGAAGAAGCCGGTATCAGCAATGCCACCTGCCAGTATGGACACCAGTGAGGACCCAGACGCAGAGGAGGCCCTGAAGGGCTTTGACTTCCTGTCCAGCCCTGATGACATGGACATCTCACCGGAGTCCAGAGGCACCGGGGACGGAACGGACTGGGGTGAGTCGTCATAAGAAGAGCTGGGACTGAAGGAAAAACACGCAGATATAATAAAAATATAATGTTGTTACTGATCAGCCGCACTGCACTAAAGGCTTTGTGTTTTAATCTTTTGAGATGCCTGTTTCCTGACTTCTGCTCGCAGTGGAGCGACTGTTCATGGAGCACTCTTCATTCATATATCATGCTGTGGTCATAAATCATGATGTTTGGAGTTTCTGTGTTTAACCCATTTGTGTGATCTCTTCAACTGTGTGTTCCCATAGCCAGCCTGTGATCAAAATGTCTGTTCCACTCCCGCATGTCGACAAATCAACCTGACTTCCCTCGAGTCAGTGACACGAGTCCCACAATGTGTAAAGCAAGAGCAAAATAACCCCTCTGTTACGCTGAGGTGTTTCTATTTCTTTGGCAATGGGTTGATGGATTAAGGACCAGTGTCTAGGATTTAGTGGCACCTAGTGGTAAGGTTGCTGATTGCAACCAACTGGATACCCATCGTTTTCCAAGCATGTTGGAGAATCAATGGTGACAATCAGGGGAGTCATTGTGAACCGTCTACTTCGCTACTTAATAAATATATAAATACTACATAGGAACAGAATCACGCAGCTATGATTTTCCATTTTTAAGACCCATGTTATTAGTTTAGATAAGTTGGGGAAATATGTGTTCTGAAAACATGACAGTACTTGTTTCTCCTTGGTACTGGAAGCAACAAAGGCACCGTAGACGACTTTGCTTGTAAAATATCCACCGTGTCTGAGTTTGAGAGACCTCCGGGAGAGTATGAAACTGAGAGGGCACTCTGTACCTTCCCCACCCTGCCAGGCCACTGGGGCCACGCCACAGGGCAGTTCCTCAACAGCCTCTTGGTCTGGTTTTGTCCCCCTGTATAGAGAAGGACGAGCAAGGTCCCATTTCTGAGGCCTGGGATGTGGACCCGGGCCTGATAACCAAACTCAAGGAGCAGTACAAAAAGGAACGCAAGGGGAAAAAGGGGGTGAAGAGTAAGTCCTGTCAGGCGTTGCTGCCTCCCTCCCTCTCCTCTCTTTGTAGAGCCTGACTTTCTTGAGTTCAGCCAAAAAGCCTGAAACCAAATGCCATCTTGGTATTTTTCTGATTTCTTCTCTGTCATGTCGTCCTGAATGTTTCCTTGTGTCTTCCTTTTCCACACGTACAAAGTCTGTCAACAGCATTTTCCTTTCCTATCCTAATGCTTGGTGCATGTTTTTCATTCCCACTTGAATGTTTTGATTTGTATTCACGTCATCACCTCGTCCACTCTCAAACATCAGAGATTGATGTGAAAGTCGGTCCCGTCTGTGGAAGAACTCCTTTCCACAGTCATCTGTTTCTTGTATCGGCATCTTCTCCACTCATTATAACACAACTGTCACCATTATCATCATCATCATCATCATCATCATTTGTTAGTCATGATGTTTCTGTGCAATCATAGATTGATAACTTAAAGTTACTCAGCTGAACACTACCGTCCTCAGAGACACCACAACACCTGCAGAATATTTCCTGAAGTCGACAACTCAACCCTCCGCTCACTTTTCACACTTGTCTGTCTTCCTCTGTGGTTTTATTCAGTCAGTTTTATCATTGTTCTTCACACTGTGGAGGAGATTATAGGCAGATCTGATGGGTTATTTTAAGTATAACAACTTGTAAAGGTGTGGAAAACTTTTGACTCTAAGATGCATTTCAACGTGGACTAATCTGAATCGATTCACAAACGTAAAAGACGAATTGTTTTTAAAGGTTAGGTGTTAACCTGAATGTGACTGACCTTAAGTGCCCGGGCAGTGCAGCGTCTCGACATTGTACAGCGCACACACCATAGAAAGAGCTAGCTTCATCAGCAAAACAAGATTACAGTTGCAAGAATTTAATGACTAAATAATTCTCTTTGTGAAACGAATGTGTCGGGGACTTTCTAGGGCAACGTGCAGCAGTAAAAATTGCAATCAGCAGACCAACACACTCATTTAACAGCTTCAAAAAAGCTCAGGGCCGACGAAAATAACTCGATGTGCAGTTTACGGAATAAACAAAGCCCAGGTAATGGAGTCAATGAGTGAAGCTAGTCGAGGAGCCTTTACATGTGTGTTTTGGTCATGTTTATGTACTGAGGTGGGTCAAACAGATACTGATACTGAGATCTCACTACATCCAGCTGTATGTTTTATTTATTTATTACTCCATCCACACTACTACTACTACTGCTCCTACTAGGGCTACTACTACTACAACTCTTCATTTCAGCTAACAAAGACGCTGCTGCTGACTTTTTTATTCTCTAATTTACTCATTCATTTTCTCGTCTTTCAGCGCTGCTTTTCCTCCACGTTTGTTCTGTTTTCTCTTCTCAGCTTGTGCTCAATTTTTTTCCCCTTTTTCTTGCTTTTTCTCCGCTCTCCATTCCCACACATCGTGTCTTTTAGTAACACTTGTGACCCGATGTGTTAAACAGGACCCAACCGGTCCAAGCTGCAGGACATGCTGGCTAACCTGAGAGACGTGTCACACATGCAGCCTACATCCACTCCACAATCACAACCACAATCCCGGCCCAATGTGGTGCGCTTCAACGAGCACGAGGGGAACCGAACGGATGAAGGTGTGCAAGAGTTTATTAGCATTTAAAACAGATATTCAAGATGTGTTATGTTACATGCTGCGTCTGTCTTCGACTAACTTACATGGTCTTCCCCACTGTGATGACAGTAGTTCTTTATTTATTGACTGTTTCTCCAGTTGAGGCACTTACCTTCCCGCCCACCTCAGGGAAGTCGTTCATCATGGGCACAGATGAGGCCATGGAGAGCGAGCTGGGCCTGGGTGAGCTGGCTGGACTCACTGTAGCCAACGAGGCAGACAGTCTGGCTTACGATGTGAGTTGCAGCGAAATGGATTTCAAGAGCCTTGAGACATTCTCTCCTGGGAAAACTATTTGTCTTACTTTAAGACAAACGCCTCCACACACTCACACGGACACACGCACACACACCTTCCTCTAATACACAGCAAATGTGCAAAGGCACATAACATAAGGACTGACCTAAACTTAGCATTTCTGTTTTACAGAAGTTGTCAGAGAAGCTGCTTTGAAGTGCAGCGTGGAAG
>CAAKHC010007435.1:18945-35837 GCA_901007825.1 Macroramphosus scolopax | reverse complement strand
AGAACAAGATGATGAGCACGATATTATCAAAGAGTATTAAAACTGGGAGACAGTGTCTCACTGTCAGAGCCGATATCGTACCTATGTGGTTCAAAGTTGCAACACATTTCTGATTAATTAAATAATGCAGACCCAAATGATAATGAGTCATTGGCAACAGGAACAATCATTGCTAACAACATTTTCCATGTGCATTTTGGGCATGTGAGTATTGATTTAATACGGGCCTGCAGACTGTAAACTGATCCTTTCGCATATTTTGTTGTTGGAACATTCCGTATTGATTTTTCAATGTGCCTTTATCTGATAGAAACGTGCTTCACATCTATTTTTGCACCAGCCAAGTTTGTTTCTAACACATTTGAGTTGAGGCTATTACAGCGCTTCCCCAAATATCAATCAGCCTCGTCGTCCTCCGTGCGGTCGGTGTTGCCAAACTGATGCTTGTGCCAACCAAATTTATATTTGTCTCAGGTGAAAAATGTAGGATTTATCCATTGTCATGGAAACACTGACAAATTTTAGTTTAAGCAAACAAGTTGCATGTAGGTCACACGCCTCTGGCCCTGATTTTATAACGCTGTGATCCAAATGAAACTGGAAAAACATGTCTCTTTGCTTTTCAGCCTCATTTTTGAGCACAGACCTGAGTCACACGTGAGCGTTGTTGTCTCTTTGTAAACAGGACTGAAGGGTCTCGTTAGGGAAGCTGCGCTGGCTGCTCACATCCTCTGAGCCGGTTGCAGTAATCGATCTTTGCATAACTAAATAGGACACTTATTTTTACAGCCAGAGCAGGTGCAGCTGCGTGCTGGTGTTTCTACATCAGCCCGCAGATCAGTCACGTTGGCCGGGAGCGTTTGTGGGGCGGCTCAGTTTAGAACAAACCCTTCAGGTCTGCACACACGTACAAACGTGCGACTTCACACAAAGAAATGGAGAGACTGATCTCATGTTAGAGCCTCACGTTCTTCCTTTCAACAGACACAAACAGTGATCAGAGCAAAGTTAGAGAACATATTCAGATTAAATTGGAGATACAATAAGCTCTGTTGTTCAGTCCTGGTTTATGTTCCCGATGGTGTTTTTAGGCTGCAAGTTGTTTCACTGCAAACCAAAAAAGCTCACAGGTGCAGAATTATCCATGATGGATAACAACAAGAATCTGCTTCGCTCCAGGAAGTGTTGGCTCAGACGACTGGAGTTTCTCACGCTGAAGTGTTGGGGTTTAATGAGGTGCGATGTTCCTCTTTCGGAATGTGACTCCGAAGAACCGAGCAGCATCCACGATCTGAACCTTCGCAAGGACACTGAAGCTTTAATGTATAATTGAATTCTATTGTGAATGACTTATTGTCGTGAACGTGTGATTCCATAGAAGAAGCATGCATCTACAAGAAGTTAAGCTCTATTAATATTCACAGGTTCATTAGCGTTGTGTGACTTGATCCTCTCTAATAATTCATTTCTCCTGCCAAAATGTGATTGAACATTTATAGGCTAACCAAGTGATCTCCCAACAAGGATCAATAAAGCTGCATTTTTTAACAATTTTTTGTTACGAGAAGTTTTAGAACACAAATCTTGAGAGAAGTAGGATCATATCTGAATTAGCCCGCAAGTTACTGTAGTTTTCCCCGAGGGAGGGGCGAGGTGACAGGTTGCAAACTCAAATTTGGCTGCGAGATTTTCCCAAGATCCTTCACTCTGCTTCTTTCAGGGTTATGTGAGGCAAGCTGTAACAAATGTGAGGTTAAACGTTAAGAAGCATGTTCAGGAATTTCTGCATTAGTAATAATAGTTACTTAAATAGTCAGAAGTGTTGGCAAACTATCTGTCTGCGTAGGAGGGCAGGAACCAAGAGAGACCAGGGATCTGACTCTCCTTCTGTATGACAGCTGGTCTGTGGCGGAGCTCTTGCAGAATAAGTGTTATCCCCTGCATGCTCGATGCTCCACGAAAGAGTCGGCTATGTGTGTCCCACGTGAAAGGGGAAACCAGCCTCCTGTGCGCTGCTGGTCTGCAGTCTAAACTCTGTCACACACTGCGAGTGCATGTTGACTTAAGCGGAGCAGCACATGTTGCTGTTGACCCGACAGCTTTGTGCCGCGCATCAAGGTGAAAACTCGTGGCAGCACGTCGGTTGAACGGTTGTTCAGTGTTTCTCTGTTATTAACACAACACACGAACTACACGACACAAACTCACTATGGCCTTATCACGACATTAATCTTGACATTGTGTCATTTAACAACCTTATTGATAAGCTGAGAGTCTCAACCATATATATTAATCCCAAAAACATGCATAAGAGCTGCATTGTTTATTATTTTCAAGCTTGGCACTATGACCTTTTTACAGTACCTTCAGTAAATGCCACGCAGATACCTTGTTTATAACAACATTGGGTATGCAGTGCATCATATTACTATTCATGACACATTAATGAGCCTGAATGCTATTTTCTGCACTTATTTACTGAGGCTCTCTTAAGTACCTGGTTAACAATTAAGACACGCATGTCATTTCCCCAGGAGATATGCACATTGTGAATGGATTGGACTTTGTCATTAGTGCTTTTGCGATTTAAAAGTTATATTCAGCAACTGACTCCAGAATCTGAGATCCACTTACATCATCACTTATATTTTCATATCTACAAACAGTGACCTGCAGCAGCATCACTTCTGTGTCACTTGTTGTTGTGCTGTGCAACATCTAGTGGTAAAACGTGTTAATCACAGTTTTTACACAAGTGGCAAAACACACAGAGGTGACTTTTAATGAAAGACGGGTTTTGTGCCTATGAGGCACACAAAAAAACCTCACTGAGCAACGTGTTGATCTGAACCAAAGAATGACTGTAATTTAACCTGTGTCAAACTGTAATACTGTTTATTTATAAAAGTTAGTTGCACCCTCTAGTGGTATTCTGAAGCTGACACACACACACACACACACACACACACACACACACACACACACACACAAACACACACACATACAAAGTCTGAACTGCTCTTTTACAAAGCACATCGCTCGTCAACGACATCGACATCGACAGCAACAGATCAACTTTTCCCACATCAAAACATTCACAAACACTATGACCTGAGCGTCGCACTCACTGTGTGACAGCAGGAGTTACACGTAACACAATAAAAAATACATCCTCTGTGTTGACCGACAGCAGTTTGGCTCAGGTTCACCCGTCACGTCGTCGTTGGATCAGAATGGCTCAAACAACTTCATCCGCTCTTGAACAGAGAGACTCTCTTTCAAACTCTGGAAGCCAAAACACAAAAATAGTCCAGATAAGTGACAGAAGGAAGAGTGAGAATGGAGTTAATACTCTCAAACTGCAGTTTGTACGACTATAAATGTTCACTGTGAGATTAAATCATTTTACATGAAGGGGGAATTGGAAATAAGACTTGTTGTTATCATCCTTAAACCCCATAATCCAAAAGTTATTACTCATTCAGAACCCTGTTTTTACCTACAATGTTCATATATTTAATGCATCCTGTAGAAAATCTCCCATTCAAAATGATTAGCACTAACTATCGTCTCTAATAAACGTCCCATAATGCAACATCAGCGTTTACCTGAGATCTCATCACTCTGATCTGACGTGTGAGGGAGGATTTGTCGGCTCTCTTCAGCAGAGCAGCGCTGCTCGTGTTTGTCACTGCATCCTCTGAGGAAGTAAGACAATTACAGATAATCTGTTTATACATTTAAGCATCCATATATTGAAATAAACCAATAAGCTTGACACTAAGCCAGAATGTAATATTACATTTCATAACATACGACAGTGAAGGGTCTCTCACCGGGTTTCTGTCCGGGAGCGTCTGCAGAGGCCGACCTGCTGGCCAACTTCAACTCCTCCTGATTGTTTGTGTAAAGCGCCTTGAGCTTGTGCTGCGTGTGGATTTTATCCTGTGACACAACAAAGTTAAACATCTGTACATTTTAGAACATTTACAGACACACCACTTCGTTTACTACATGTTTACTTTACTGAATTCAACAAAGCAAACAACAAATGAAACATTTCTTTGCAAAAGGAGCCCGACTCTTCATCTTCTTACAGCGTGCAGAGATTACTTACCATTCGAGCGATCTTCAACTCTTCCCGGAGAGAATGAGCTTCCTGTCGGAGGAACTGCATCTCGGCTTCCCTCGCCCGCAGGATAACCTGTGACACAAGGAAATACAGGATAAAGTATGTGTGATGCTCTGGCACAGGAGAGAAGACGATAAGAGCAGGAGTTTAAAAACTGTATCTGTTATAGTTTGTCAGTGAGAACCCGACCATGAACCAATCATTGAGTGAAGATGACATAGTAAATATTTAACTGTCACTTCCAGGCAACTTACTTCCATCTCATAGAAGTCGCTTGCTTGTTTCCCGTTTACGGAGAAATGACGGTGAGAAACGTCCTCAGTCTCTCTCTGTCGGGACAACAGGGGACACAGGACGACAGCGTTCATACACTTCATACATACGTCAACCCAGATCTAATGCCAGATTCAAGTGAGTGTGATTTGCGTTAAGGTAAATTACGATCACTGTTAAAGGCCTTTTGTAAACACACATCTTATCCACATTCAGGTCATCGTCTGTAAACATCAAAGCTACAATCTGCAATACCGGTTTGTTTTTAAACTCCTGGTCGTCTTTCTGGTACTGCATGAAGGATTGCAGCTCCTGTCTCAGCTGAGAGTTCTCCAGGCATTTCTGAGTGTGCTGAAGCGACAACACCTCGAGCTCCTTATGCAATAACTGGATCCCGTTCCTGCAGAGCACAGCGGCAGCACGGGTGACGATTAAAGAAAACTGAGCTCGAGGAAGAATCGAGAAAGCAATGGATGTTCGGTTAAAGCAGTTTGACTTGATGGCTGAACTGTTTTACTTTATGCAAAAGTTGCAGGTGCTGACGGTGAAACAGAGAAATATGGGAATTCGGCAACATCAGAACAGAGTTGCTGTATATATACTGTGTATATATTCTAATTAGCGTGTGTAAATGGCTTTCGTGCTTACTCATTTTGTGAGACTTCTAATAATATAATTATTGTTATTGTCATTTATAGTTCAATAGGTGCAGGGATGTGATCTTAAAGGGTTAAAAAAAATACTTTGTTTATTTCACCTCGACTGAAGAACACATTAAGGCGGATTGGAACAATATTGTGGTGGCGTCGTCGGAAAGGTCAAGACACCACCGACGTCAGTAAGATGCATCATCCCGGGACCTTGAACGTCTGCACAAAGTCTCATATTCATCCATCTCACCGTGTTAGACTTATATTAGTGGTGGACTGACGTCGCTGTGACGTCTAATTTGGTTAAAACAAACCCTGGACACTCACTGATATTCAATGTGCAGTTGTGTGATGTCATCGCTCTCCATGATGCGCCGAGACCGGCGGCTTCTCTCCAGCTCCACTTTATGGGCTCTCCTCATTGCTACAATGACTGTAAAACAACAACATATGACAACTGGATAATTGTTTACCATCGATCACCAGGGTAACTCCTTCAGTCTCAGTATTAGCTTATTAGAGTCTTTCCTGCACCACTGGTAAACTCCACCCTGGCGTCATAACAACACGAAGCACAATTATATTTGTATTGGCTTAACGGGCCTCCGGTGATCTGAAGTATTTATTAGTTTCTTGCAGAGAGATTCTTACCTGTCATTGTGGCAGCTGTCTCTTCCTTCAGCAGCTGGTCTTTCTCCTTGGCCAGTTGTTCCAGCTGCTTCTCATGCTGCTGCCGCAGATCTCCGATCAGCTTCCTGTGCATCTCCTCCACGGCAGTGACGCTCTGACCACTGCAGGCCTGTATGGACAAAGGAAAAAGCCAAATAAGAGACCTGTTTATAATAGAAACAGAATACATGGTGACATAGAGTGAACCTCCAAACCTCCTGGTCCGGTTGAGAGGAGCTGCTTTCAGTGTCGTGTTTCTCGTTGGAAGCATGTTTGGTGTGGTGACCATGCAAGTGTTTCATCTCCTCTTCATGGATCTGCTGCAGTTCACTTATTTTCTTCTGATACTCTGCTTCCAGTTTTTGCGTCCGCTCTTTAAGGTAATCCTCACTGTTATGTACGTCCTGTAGGAGCCTCTTGTTCCCGGCCTCCACAGATATTATCTTCTGCTCAGCGCGCTCTAGTTCCTCTCTCAGCACACTGTTGTTTTCCTGAAGTTCACATAAGGTGCGATTAAGAGCCTCCTGCTCTTCCATTAATGAGACGTCCTGCTGTTTGTGCAAAAGCTGCAGTTTGTCCTGTAACATCTCACATTGCTGCAGCTCTAAATCCAAGAACAGCCTGTCTGATAAATAAATCAGCTTCGCCTGCTCCTGCATCCAGTTCAGGTCACCTATAGAATCCGTTCCCCAGTTCTCGTCCATACCGCACACTGGTCTGTCGTCATCGGAGGTCAGGCAGACGTGGCTTAAGAATTTAGCCCGTCTTTGCAGCCGCGATATAAGTCTCTCTAACCAGAGGGGCTTTTTCTCCGCCTCCATCTTTTTGTCATCATATTCGTCCTTGTGCAGCTCCTCATAAGGAGCCAACTCTGGGGGGTCGACATCTGCCAGACCCGTCCTCTGATGCTTCACGTCGTGATTAAGTTCCTGAAGGTCTCCCTGATTCTCATAGAGCTGCTGCAGTTGTAAAGCAGCATACATAAGCTCTGCTTCAGCGCAGACTTTGCCGATGGCACTTTGGAAAACATCACGGCTGTCACAATCTGCACTCCCTGACGTAGTCTTTTTTAAGGAGATCATTTGGGAGGTTATGTATTTGAACCTGCGTGCCACATCTCCCTCTTCTTCGTTTGGCGCTAAGTATAGTTGGCTGATGTCGTTTTGTCCCTGAAGGACGCTCACCATTTTCTCTACTAAAGCCAGTTCTCTCTTTAAGTGCTTCCCTACTCTTACCACGTCATCCTCTGAGTCGCCTACGTTAGTGAGTTCACTCCCAGCATTACTGTTGCTCTCTGGTCCAGCTGACGTCTCCTCGTTGAGGATTCTGTCCTCTCCTTCGCTTGCATGATGCGACTCACGTTGTTGCTTCTCTGCAGCTCTCTGTCCTTGCTGAAGACAGGCAGCAACAGTGGCTAGTTGCCTCTCAAAGTCTATCAAATCGACTGCAGTTTGCCTGGTTTGAAGCCTCTCCCTGCAGGTTTGGATGATGTTCAGCGCCACCTGAAACCTGCCGACCAACATCCTGAACTGGTTCTCTGACTCCTGGGCGAGGCGTCGGCTCTGCTTGGCCTGTCGGTGAAGCAGCAGGCTGAGATGCTGGGTCGTGGCTCGGCTCTGGGTGAGCTGGGAGCAGAGTTGGGGGTCCTGGCAGCTGTTGTGATCCTGGTGTTCCTCCAGCCTTTGCGTGATGTCCCTCAGCTTCTCTTCCGTTACAAAAAGCTTTGTTTCAAGTAACTGGATCATGGACAGAAACCTTTCTTGGTCTACACCTGCAGTCATAATGTACTGGTATGCCGGGTCAACAGAGAGGGACCGGGGTCTTGCAAGAGAATGTTTATCATCTATCTGAACAACATCTAAAGCATTTGCACTATTAGTAATCATATCGAGGTCTACAGCCTTTGGTCCTCTTTCCTTTTCAGACAGACGCTCAGTTGGCAAGTCAAAATACTGCACATTGTCTGAAGACTCATCCCTCAGCTGAGACGAAGCACAGGTGCAAACTTTCAACACGTCATTCAGTTTCACTTCAGTCTCCTCCAGGCTGTTACCTAAGATTTCCATCTTCAGCAAAACCTCACTCAGCTCTTGTTCCTTCCGGTCAAGGAGTCTCTCGTAGCCTTCCCGCATGTCCTGTGTTTCAGACTCCCTTTGCTGCACCTTTCCTAAAGCAAGCTGCAGCTCCTCGGAAGCTCTCTCGTATGAGTGTTCCAGATTGTAATACTGCGTCTCTTCTGTTTTCAGGCGGTTCTGCACCCTGCTCACCTCCACATCGGCTTCAGACAACTGGCCCTGCAGCTCTTGACAGCGGCGGCCGAGCTGCTCTCTTTCCTCCTGAAGTCTTTGCACAGCAGAAACCGTACATGCTAGCTCCTCTTGCAGCTGTTGCCGAGCCTCCTCGATTTCCCTGGTCCATGTCTGAGTCTCATTCAGACTCTCCACATGCTGCTCAGCCCTATCCAATCTCCCCTGAAGATCTTGTGAGTTCTCCTCAGCCTGCGCCAGACTGGCAGCCAAGCTCTTTCGTTCTCTGTCTTGACTCGCCTGAAGGAGCACGAGGTGCTTCTGCAGGCGAGCCTCTTTTTGAGCCTGTGCCTCCTCACTGGCATGTAGTTGAGTCGTTACCTCTTGGAGTTGTTTTCGCAGCTGATCAGCCTCCTGCTGGAGATCGGGGTAACTTTGCAACTTCTCCTGCAGCTGTGCCAAGTGGCACTCAGTCTCCTTCCTCTGCTCTTCACTGATGGTCAGCTGGGACTTCAAGGAGGCCGTGCAGCACTCCCACTCCTGCTGCTGCTCTTGGAACCGCCGGTGATCCTGCTCTAGATGGGCCTGTGCAAGTGCTGTGGCATCCCCTGTAACCAGCAGCTGTGCTTGCTGAGCTAAGATATCTACTCTTCGCCGTAGTTCGGCTTCCCTGGCTTCCTCCTGACTTCTCCTCAGTGCATCCAGCTCAAGGAGGAGGTCATGGTTGATCTTCTGCAGTCTCTGCAAAGCCAGTGCTTGTTCCGATATTGAGTTGTAGTTTGACAGAAGCTCATTCTACAAAGCAGCAAAGATTAATATGAACATTAATTAGGATTAACTGTGTTTCACAGTTTAATTTCATGTCACTGCAGCTTTTGATGGTAAGACTGAATGACTGCATCACTTTGAAACTGAGTAATACCACTATAACCATTGCATATGTATATTTGTACTTTATACCTGTGGACAATTACTCGTTCTCTGTTGTTGTAGCTCCTGTTGTAGATTCTTGTTTAACTGCTGGAGACGAGACAACTCCTTCTGTGTTTGTTCCAGCTGTAGATACACGGTTAAAAAAGATATCCAGGTGTTTGGAAATTCATGTGAACATGCTTTGATGAAACCAACACATCAGAAGTATTTTCATATTGCAAAAAAAGGTTCCAAAGGAGTAATTCCATCCAAGTCTCACCTCTTTGACGTGCTGCTCTGTTTGCATCACACAAGGCCGTTCTTCCGTCTCTTCTTTGCACTCACTGCTGGAGTTCATTGACACATGTGGCTCCTCCCTTGGTGTTGAGTCGTGAACTTGCATCCTTGAATGTTCATCCAAACACTCACTTGTCGCTCCTTCAACACACGAAGCTGCACAGAAAAACACATATAGAGATTCAATGTACTGTAATATAATGTAAAGAATAAAAACAATCATTTCGAAATATATTACCCTGAAAAAATCTAAATATGGAGGCCATATTTAGATTTGGATATTTAATTTCAGGCAGTTAGAGACCAAAATAACCTTTTAATAAAATTCCTTATTTGCTTGACAGCCTCACCATTCGACAGGGTTCCAACAAGAAGCGGACGCTGATGACACGAGGCCTCTTCTTCCCCTTCCGTCTGCTGCGTAGGGTTTATAGGAGATGGAGTAGAAGAGGTCGAAGGTGAAGTCGTGGAGGACAGATGAGAGGATGATCCAGAGCTTCCACCAGCAGAGCTTTTCTCCATCTCTGGATGTTGTTGGATTGGCTGTTCTTCCTCTTCCTGTGGCTGTTTGTCTTCTGCACAGTCACTTTGGACCTCGGTCTTTGGTTCCAAAGAGGAGCTGTGAGGGGACATTACAAGAGAATAAAACATTCTACAGGCAGATCTGGACTTGTAAATAAGTGGGACATGTTTTTCTATATTTGGCACATGATGTATATTATGGTTAGAAAGGGAATAAAAAATCAGTTTACCTTGCGGCATCTGGTGTAGGAGAGGGCCTCACGCTCTTCAACACTGCTTGGACCCAGTTGCGTCTCATCCCAGAGGTCACGGCACCGAGCGTGTGTACTCCATCTTTAGTCTGTACAAAGATATACAAATATAATAATAATAATAATCCTTATTATGTATGTCTCATACTAATTGACAGTGAATCTGTTGGCTCTAAAGTTGTGTTTACCTCGATTTATCCTCAACAAATCTCTGGCGCCTCACATACATAAGGGTTCAAAGACATTTAAAAGAGCGCCGACCGTCATCAAGGCCAAGAGACCGTCTGAACTTTCAATAGGATCCTACACATGCATAAATATTAGGGTTTTTCACCTGCTCTACTTACCTGGGTTAACATACAAGAAACTATGTCATGTGTTCCTTCGCAACCACTCACTGAGCTGTGAGCAGGCGAAGTACAACAATAACAAGTGCAGAAGTGTCTGAGAGAGTCTGACAACACCAGAAAACAACAAGGATCCTGTGTGAAACAGTATTTTACCAAGTTCTCCTCTTTACCTGCAGATCAATTGCAATCCAGCTAGGCTGGCGTAGCTGCCGTGAAAAATATAATTCACAAAACAAAGAGGACAGATGAAATCAGGGTTTGAATACAACACTCAACACACCATCAAAAAAATGATCTGTAAACAAAAAGCCTCTCGGTCCGTCTTCCAGATGTTAAACACATCAACACAACACATCACAGGAGCGCAGCACAAACCCTTTCCCAGATGTTTTGCATCCATAGTTTGCCCCCAGCAACCAGATCAACTCTGTGATTCAGTCTTGCTGTGTTGTTCTGTATCATGTATATCAGCACTAATGATCATGTATTAACCCCACTACAACAGTGATGCACTGTACTGCAGATATAATTATTTACACTATTAATACTTTAATTAAGCAAAAAAAACTTTTCATAATAGAAAATAAAATCGAAATACCTGCTTCTTTACTATATTGCTGTGTTTAAGACTTGCAGTTGCACAAACTCCAGAGGAGGAAGACCCCAGTGACTCAGACGATCGCCGTGTTTTCAATCCCACATTATTATCACCGTGGCGCTGGTCTCTGTTGTCCCTTGTGAAGACAAAAAACATGAACGGATTGACAAAAATCCTTATTATGCCACCGATCAATAATAGCCTGGAGCCTCTGCAACAGCAACCCTAATGAAAATGCTTCAAAAACAACAAACCTGATTTGCTCCTCGGAGGAGGACCGCTGAGCACGGTCCAGGACTTTCCTTTCAAAGGGCTGTCCTTTCTTTATTTGACAACTTGTACGTCGCACATAGTTAAAATCTGTTTTTCAGAAACAGCAAACATTACAATTCTCTCACAAAATCTTTTCTATTCAATTTTTTTTTTTATTTAAAAAATATGGTTAAAAAATGTAATACAGGTTTGAAAGAAAGTTACATTTCCTGATATTTCTTTGTTTTGATAAAGCAAAAATGAAATAAACTGTAGGAATACATGCACACCTACGCCTAACAGACCTGACAGAAACATCACATAGAAAATCGACATGAATTTACCATCTCTGGTTGGTTTCTGGTCGAGTCTGCTGAGAGAGCAGCTGTTTCTCATGAACGGAGCAGTCGTGAGGGAGGACGTGTGGAGGGATGAAAAGCTCTGGCTGCTGCTGAGATGCTGCGCTGGTCTGGCTGTGTGAGATGCTTGTCGGGTAACCTGGTGGCCAATGTAGCCTTGGGAGCCGAGGACGCCTCTTTTCAGACTGCCGCCGACCTTACTGCCAGGGTCAACCGAGTCAACTTTCCTGCTGCTGAGGTTGTGATTCCGTCCACAAGTAGACGTACTGATGCTAGCCTGTTTATTTCTACAAGGTACAGGCACCTTCGATGCTGCTTGGTCATTTGGCTTTAGGAGAGAGAGAGAGAGAGAGACAGAGAGAGAGAGAGACTGTGTAAGAAAACCTATTTTTCAGTCCAACATCCAACCTCCTCCTCACCCCCAACACACACTTTGACATATTCATTCCAATCCCCGCTGGTCAGAACCTTTTAATCCTCACAAGATCCCTTAATTTGCTTAAGTGCCATCTGACCAGCTCTGTGATCATGGACACACATGGACACACACTCACATTAACAGAAACTTAAACACTGTTGAGCACTGGAAAGCCTTCCGATGGATCTATTCCAGTCCATGGAGACGCAACCTCACCAACTGCAGAGGCAATCAGTCTGTGGCCGGACCACATGACAGAGAAATCAATTACAAGAGTCCTGACATAGCGACTTGTGCAGGTTTTTACTGCACTGACTTGATCTCCGGCCATTAATGGTGTCATAAATTAAACTAAACGCAAGTGCATCCAGCAAAAACAAGCACCCACTCTGAGGAAAGTGTCCATATGCAATGAACATTACAGGACAATGTTAACGGAGTCCAATACTTTAGAACATATTATGTACTGTACATCTACTGAAGATTGTTGTTATTGGATACTTTATTTGAAATAGTAAACAAAACAAAAACAATCTAAAAAACAGGAGTAAGTTCCTTATTTCTTTTGCATTCCTGATACAGTGAAAACAGGCTGAAACTGTTAAAATATCCATCAAAATAGCAGAGAGACCTTCAAAATGTAGGTTTTCTGTATCTAAATTGGCTGTTTGGTGTAATGGGGAACATATTGACGAGTGTGGGCCTGGGTTTTGTTATTTTAAGGGTCTTATTGACCCATTAGGGTCCTGTCATTAATGAGCCTATTTCATAAAAAACTAAACTTTTTAAATGATATTGCCTAAAATCCGACATTTTGGAATGATAGATTATTATGTCTCATTTCTCCCTGTTAAAATGTAGCTGTTTTATTTGCTGACATTTGCCTTGTATGTTTTAAATGTTTGTTCAGATTCTTTGTTTGTCCATTTAAAATGTGTTTCTGTTTTACCCTGAAGCTGAACAATAAAACTGGTGTGAAATAGTAGAAGAATAAGTGATGAATTTGGTGTGTTTTGACGAGGCTTCAACGGTTTCAAAGCAGAGTAATAAAACACTACGTCAAAATTGATCAAATAGACCATCAGCATGACTTTATGAACTGAGAAGTATATTTAATGAAAGTATGACAAACCTTTCCTCCTCTCTTCAGTGTTGGTTTGCTTGTCTTAGTGTTTACCAGGGTCTCGTGCAACCTGCTTTAAATAATACAAAGCAGGTAAAGTTACACATCAGGCCTGTCAATTTAAAACACTGAAGTTTCACTGGGAGTCAGAGGATTATTGTTGTTTCCTTCGTGGAATTTACAGGTCTTACAGCATTTTCTCTGGTCCATTTTAGCCGTTGTGTTTGGGTGTCGGTATTCACCAAATATTTCTGTCAAGCGTTGTTGTTCAAAGCAAACCTGTACTGTTATAATTCTCATGATCAAATAATAGTCTGTTCAGACACAATTATCTGCTTTGCATCTTTTGTAAATCTTATGAAGCTAATTGGACACTTTGAAAGTGAAGTCCAAGACAATTGAGAAAATGTATTTGAAACATAGTTGCTGGTCAAATATCACTTGTCTTTCTCCATTATTTATCTGATTGTGACTTTAGTACTTCAAAAGAGACAGAGGGGCATTTTACACACAGTGAATTGGCATCCTGATTTACAAGGATTGTACTCGCTAACATTATTTGTCAGCCACATGTGTTTATTAATGTAGTGGCTGCCAAAGATTTAAGTGAGATCGCATCCATCAATCAGTCCTTGGCTGCCAGCAAAGTGATTACATGTACGGATCCTACCAGGTAAATAGTGTGTGAGCAAACTTTTCCATAAAGAAGCAAAAATTCTCATCACCCTTATTATAATGCTGTTCATCAATATTTCAGCTGTCATGTGGGGTCACTGGTTGTATGTTTACTAGCTTTTATTGTCAGTAAAATATTATTTACTTAAACTAATCCATCCAAAAATATCAAAATAACAGAGACATTAATGCCCGACACAATCCGCCATTTATCTTGAGGTACATTCAATTAAATGAATACATATTATTTAGGAAATCGTTTCATAACTGCTGACTTACCCTGGATTCTTTGACATTATTCCTGCGGTACAATTGAAATATACTAAATGAGAAACTGACTTTTAGGCCAAAGAAGGTGCTCCAGGTTGATGTTGTTATCCGTCGTCAAAAAAGTGAAGTGCGTGCCCTCTCACTCTGGTGAAAAATGAGAGAACAAATCACACACAGGACTCTACAAAAGTGTTACACACATGTAATCCCTTACAGAGTTGACAAACTCCATTAGAGTTTTCAAGGATTATGCCGGCAGCTTAACAGGATTAACACAGGAATTTTAGTGAACTTGACATACTTGCTTACAATAGCCTGAAATACTCCAAATGTTTAAATTTATATTTGAACATCACCACAACAGTAGTGACAGTGAACTGGCTTGTATTAAGTCCAGTTGAGAAGGATTCTGGCTGCTCACTGTGTGTTTGCCCTGCTGAAGACACACAGCAGCACAGCTGTCACTGATCTGAGCAAACCTTTACTACACATTTATGTATTTAGCGGTTAACAGTGAGTGCTAAAATAATCTAATTTCAATATATCCAAACCATTATTCTGATTTAAATGTGTATGTTTGTCTGTAAAACTCATCATAGTTTGATGGCACATTCCACACTTCACTCAGTTAACCTAAACTGACAATCTCAAAATGTATTAACTCCAAAAAGCAGATTAATTCGCCACAGAATATACTTGTTCTGAAGTTGTAATACTGCTAGGTACATCGCTTGAAAAGTTTACAAACTTTTGTGTAAACATTGTCACAACTCTTGTCAATCAGATGTGTTTGTCTTTTTAATATCCTTCTCTCTTTTGTGAAAGCCTGATGATAACAAATGAAAACAATACTATTTTCCCCATGTTCATGAATGCAGCATATGAAACCTTTAACGTTCACTGTAAGTTTGGATTCTTCTTGAGGTTTTTTGGAACTCCTGCGACTTCCCATGAGGCATATGATTATAGCCAGAGACCTCAAAGAAGGATTTTGTTTTCACTAAGACCTTCTTTTTATTATTCTTGTTGTTGTTAATCTTTCGGGGTCCCTGCACCTTGTTTCTCCGCTGTGAAAATACCGGCGCTGATTGGCTGGATGCCACGTGACCTTCCAGCTGATTTCGTTTCATGAGGTGTTTTGCTTGGACGGTTCATCATTTCATGTAGCCATTTCTGGTTAGCAACGCTGCAGGGTAGCACAGCGGTCATCGTCAACTTTAGCAAACTACTATGGCTCAGGCAGCTCAAGCTATTGCCTTCGACGCCAGCAACTCTCAAATCCAGGTGGAACACGATAAAAAGCGGCGGCAGTTTGTCATAAGACTGAATGGTACGTTCAATATGTAAACAATAGCATGGTAGTTGGCTAAAGCTAGCTCAGAGCGTTCTTTGCTGCTAACATCTTTGCGGTGTCCTCATTGATAACTCCAACTGCCATTTCATATACAGGGTGCTACTTATTCCACATAGTCACAATGTCAGGTCTGTATTTAGTGTCAGGAACCTAGCAGATGGTAGGATTTGGTCGAAGTTACTGACTGCCTTAAACTTTCAACTTCCCAAGCTTGTGTTTTTTGGCATGACGAAAACATTTCCTGCATCCCCCTCCAGCAAATATGCAGCCTTCAATGACGTCCAAACACAAACTACAGTATATTTTCACATTAGTTATTTCCTCAGAAGATCCCTGTCTAGTTGCCTAGTTAGTTGCCAAAGCACCAAACTTTGTCACGCTTAAAAGACCAGATTTGTTGCCTCAATGTGCACTAGATGTTTCAGTTTATCAGTCAACGCATTAACCGGACGTGACACTTCATTTTGTGTACCTCAACATCAGATTACTTGCATTTAAATTCATTACAATTGGTCTTTCTTTTGTTACTATATTAATATACAGGTGTTGTGTCTGTTAATGTGTGTGTATTTCTGGTTCAGTTTCAATTTAAGTTTTGTGTCTTAAGATGTATGAGTATATCACATTACAGCTGTGTGAGATGCATTCACAGCTAAATAGTGGAAGCCATTGTTAGCTGAATTATTTTTTTCATCACCCATCTACACTCTCCTAAGCCTCAGGCCTGGTTTATACCTGGTGCTTTTCTTAAAGATACAGGCAATTGACTTTGAAAACAGATTACATGGGCTGAAACTGGGGCTCCCTTGTTTTTAAGTGATTGGGTGCTCACTGCTGGGTCAAACCACTCCTTTGTTGTCTTATTGAGCATACAGGTATTAGTTTTACATGCAGATTGCAAGCTCACTGCTCACTGGATCAATAACATAATAGATTTCTTGCACTCAGATTTAACACTCGCCAAGCATACGATTTTGTATACACAGGAGACAGACAACATAATGCAGTTTCTGTGCGTTATGTTTGTCGAATGTCACAGTGAGCAGTTTATGTATATTTGCCATATAAAGTTTGACAATTGTATTATTAGTCCCCCCCAGCAAGTTGTGAGCAAAGAGATCATGTACTCTGTAGCAATCTGCATGTACAAACAGCGACGACTTCTGCCTCCCCTCAGGGTCTCATGATCGTGCGGTACTCCTGTATGAATATGTTGGGAAGAAGACAGTGGACTTGCAACACACGGAAGTTCCAGATGCTTACAGAGGGAGAGGAATTGCCAAACACCTGGCCAAGGTAAAGCCCATTAAGATAGTTCATTATTAATGGATACAGTTTCATGTCAATGACAAATCTGTTAGACAATATTATATTATAGATGTTCATATGCACTGTTAAAGCAACACCATGTAACTTCTTTTGAACACTGGTAAGAGTGCTTTCTGCTGACACAAGTGGTAATTACACAATACTGGCGTATACTATTCTGTTGATATCTGGAGGCGAGGGTAACATATTCTAACTGCACCATTAAAACAGGA